>BJBW01004498.1:111850-260758 GCA_004320125.1 Scolopax mira | reverse complement strand
CAATAATCTTGGGCACTAGAGCATGCCCTGAAGATCCATGTCTACACGTTTCTTAAATACCTCCAGGGACCGTGACTCCACCATCTCCCTGGGCAGGCTGTTCCAGTGCCTGACCACTCTTTCAGTAAAGTAATTCTTCCTAATATCTCATCTAAATCTCCCTTGCTGCAGCTTCATACCATTTTCTCTGGAAATGCCGCATCCAGTTTTGGATATCCAAGTAAGAAAAAGGCATCAGTAAAGCGGATCCAGTTCAGTGGGACCATTGAAATGGTGGGGGCTGGAGCTGTGAGGAGATGCTGGTTGAGCTGGGCTTGTTCAGTTGGAGCAGGGATGACTTTGGGGTTGAGATGGGGACCTTACAGAAGCCCTTAGTGCCTGTGGGAAGATCATTGGTGAGATGTAACAGGGCAGAAAGATGAGACAGCAGGCATAAGTTGAAATAAGAGGTTCTCAGCCTGGAACGCTTTTTCCCCATGGAGGCAATGAGGCAGAGGCACAGGTTGCCCAGAGAGGCTCTCAAGTCTCCGTCCTGGAGTGATGTCAAGACTGGACTGGATGAAGCCTTGGGCAGCCAGATCTGACCTCAGAGATGACCTGCCGTGAGCAGGAGGTTGCAGCAGATGCCTTTTAAGGTCCCTTTGAGCCTGAGTACCGTGATTTCTTGATGGTCTGAGCTTTAAATTGTGCTATTGGCCTGCATGATTAAAGTAGATCTTATTAAACAGTTTATGGTAGAAGAATGGTTTGGCTTAGGTCAAACTAGTAGAGATTGCCTGACCAACTAACCTGGCTCAGGTAATACTGAACTATTACATATTTATGTTAACAGCTACTGTAAGAATGTTATTTAATTTCTGTGTTATGCTTAGATTGTAAGCAGTGATTAAACTTATTTCATTTCAGATAAATCCGAGTGAAATTCAAAGATTTTCTGATTTTCCATTGTCAAAGAAAACTCTAAGAGGTGAGTATAAGAGTTTTCTTTGGAAAGTGATTTAGGTAAAAAAGAATTTATCTGCATCTGAACATTTTTTTGCTTTGTTTTAAAGAAGTATTGTCACAGTGTTTTGTAAACAGAAGAATACAACTGTGGGCAAGACAAAAATAAAAGTGTTTTTATTATTATTTCTTTCTCCTCCCATAATCTCTCTTCTCTTCCCACACTGCAAATACTAGGATTGCAGGAAGCTCAGTATCGCGTGGTAACAGAGATACAGAGGCAAACCATAGGTTTGGCTTTACAAGGTAACGATGTACTTGGAGCTGCAAAGACTGGATCAGGGAAAACCTTGGCTTTTATTGTCCCGGTAAGCAATTTACATCCTTCCATTTGTTCTTCAACCAAGTTATCTGGGAAGTAATGGATGTCAAACAGTTATGTTAATAGATCCTGGGAGAAAAGTTGTAATTCAGCTGATCTAAGTGTTCCAAGAAAGCCAAGTTACTAATTTAATAAAGCAGCTTGAGGTTTTGAAAGAAGTGTATTTTTGGCCTTCGGAATGTTTTGACACTCAGAATGCAATTTTGATCCTGACACTGGTAGATCATGTGTGATTTAGGAAGTGCTTTGCTTTTTTGTCAGGAATCTGTTTTCCTGGTGCAGCTTTAGTTATCCAATTCTTTTAAAATTCAAAAACTAAGTGTATGGAACAGAACAGTGAAATTTCTTCAGTTCCTTAGACTTGTTTTTAGATGAGTGGTTTTTACCCACTTAAAATTTTAGTATTTGGACCATATATAGCAAACATAAGTTTAGTGATTGTGAAGTTCCATTTCTTTCTTGTCTTTTGTGAACTCCTTGAAAGCACTTCTAGATGTAAGTGGAGAAACCTCTGTCATGGATAATTCATATTCGTCTGCTTTTGCTTAAAAGATCATGCTTTGCATTTAGTTTCTTCAAGTTGAAAGTGTAATTGAGAATTTTTTTCATTTTAAGTTGCATATGTAAGTGGATGCAAACCCCACCATGTTATGATTAGATAATGGGAAAAAGAAATTTCGTTTTGATTATTGAGATTTTTTTTTTTTGTTTAAACATTACTTGCATTTTTGTGAGTGTAGATTTCCTTGGAGCCTGTTCTGTCAGTAACTGTGGGAACAGCAGTAGGTGTTTTGAGATTGCCCAGTTAGTTAATCTAGGAGTAAAGTACTTCGTTTTACAAATCTCATTTTAAAACAGTTTTAAGGGATGAAAGTGGTAAGAGAGGAGCTGGAGAGATGAAGAGTGAAACAGAATTAATTGTACTATGATGTTTAACAGCCTTCAGGATTTTGGAATGATTCAGGTGCTCATACCTATGAAATCTTGAAATCTTTGTGTTAGGAGTAGCTATGACAGCGTTTCTGCAATGTGAAATCATAAGAGGAGGAATAATCTTGGTCTGAAGTGCTTGGAAACTCTAGTTGGAATGCTCTGTGTGTAGCATCTGTGGATAGTACTGCTTCAAGTATGTGCCTAGAAATGAAGCTGCAATAATTGACTTTCTTCTAGTTGCTCATTCTGTTTCTTGTTCCCACAATACCTTATGAGCAGGGAAGCTTCTCATGACTTTCTACATCTGAATTCTATTCTCGTATAAATGATTAAGGCTTAATTTCCAGAATTTAGCAGAGTAGGATTAATTGTGCAGTAAAATGTTTACGGTTTACCACCCATTACTGCCATAGACAGTATGTGCTTCAGCAAATATCATTATCATGAGACTCGATACATAATCAAACTGTGAAATGTATACTGATGTTTCTTCAAGTCATTATTTTAATTAGTATGGCTTTATCTTTTCTTATGACACTTTGTTACGAAATTTGTTGTTGTTACATATTTTCCTTCTGAGACATTTATATTGAGAATGTGGTCATTTTTTTCAGGCTCTGGAACTCCTGTATCGCCATCAGTGGACTTCAGCTGATGGACTGGGAGTTTTGATAATATCCCCTACCCGGGAACTGGCATATCAAACCTTCAAGGTTCTGCGTAAAGTGGGAAAGAATCATGAGTTCTCAGCTGGCCTTATCATTGGAGGAAAGGTGTGTCCTCTCGTGGAGCTTGCTGTATGGAAGCATCAATGAGTGCTATGTTAAGGAAGTGTAGTGCTAGGTTAGGAAGGAAACCCTGGAAACGAAAAGTGAAGGAAGAGAGTCATTAATGGGAACCTATCAATGACTCACTTGTTTTCCTGTCTGTGTCTTTTGAAGTTTTTGCATATTTACAGGTTTTCCAGGTTACATGACTGGATGGACCTTCCTGCCAAGTTTTCCAGGACTATCGTGTTCAGATTATTCTGAAATACTTTTTGCTCAAGCCACTTTTGAGCATGCTGAAGAAATTGTGGCATCTCTGTAGGAAGAGGAAAGGCTGTTAATTGACTATTCTTTCTAAAAACTATCAGTAGGTTAAGCTGTCCTGGTCATCTCTGGTACTGGGCTTCCAGTGTGAACAACTAGAGCTAAGCTGGTTTTCACCTCCTTTTCAGGATCTGAAAGAAGAGTCTGAAAGAATCCACCAAATAAATATGCTAATTTGCACTCCAGGACGGCTTCTACAGCACATGGACGAAACTTCGTATTTCTATGCATCTGATCTGCAAATGTTGAGTAAGGTTTTTTTCTAAGTACTTTAAAGTGCTTAGAAGTGTTTTGTAACAGTTCACAGCTATGTGGAGCACTTCCTTGGGTAAAGAGTTTATCCTAGTTGCAGGATGGCATGTTCACACATGTACAAATTAAAATAGGAAACAAGAAAACCTTATACTTTTCCCAAACAGTTGCTGAGTGCACTTCCTTAGGATGGTAAGAACAAGTAGGTGAGTTAGTAAGGAATCCAAACCCAAATGTCATGTCCCATATAATCCTTTAGATTTGTTTTGGCTAATGCTGGCCTTTCCTTTCTGGCTGTGGCTCTCATGTTTTTCGTGACATAACAATGTGGAATATCCATTGCAGGGTGTGTATTTTGGGCCAGTTCTAGAAAACACTTTTCTTTGAATTTTAAGACAGGTTGCTGCTCCTTTCTTAGTTTTGTTAACATTGTCTCTTTTCATCCCTCCAACCTGAATAAAAATTTCAGTGTAATGAAAAGGTTTTCATGCCACTAAGAACTGCATAATCTTTAGCATAGCTTGAGGAACTTAAAGCAATTAAAAAACTAATGAAGCTGATAAAATGTGAAATTATGCTTGCTACACTAAGTACAATTCATGGCAGTTAGGCAAAAACTGCTTTAAATGTAGGCCCTTTTCTTATGGCTTGTCTCTGTACTAATCTGTTTATACCCTGTGTTTCAGTGATAAATTCAGCTTGGGTATAGGAGAGTCTGTTTTGCTCCATCATGAGTAGTACAGCACTGTTTGATATTCCATGCTTTTGTTTCAGTAATAGGACAGGGAGTTTGTAATTTGCAGTCTGTCTGCAAATTGCCAAACTGTTTACTTGAAATGCAGATCTTTTGTGTTTCAGTATGTGAAACTGAAGGTTGTAGTGCATAGATTATGGGAAATACTATGATTTTTATTGCGCTTTTTTAAAAAAAAAGTATTTTATAGAGTACTTGAATATCTAAAGAGAATTATGTCACATACAGTAATTAAGTTAATCTCTGCAGTTTAAGTAGGCATATATATTTGAACTATATGGATTTGATATATGTTTTTTAAAATATATATAAATAAAACTAAGACCAGATTTTCTCAAACTCTCTCTCAATTCAGTTCTTGATGAAGCTGATAGAATTCTAGACATGGGGTTTGCTGATACAATGAATGCAATTATAGAAAATCTACCTAAGAAACGCCAGACCTTGCTTTTTTCTGCAACGCAAACAAAATCAGTGAAGGATCTTGCACGACTAAGTCTGAAAGATCCAGAATATGTCTGGGTTCACGAGAGAGCCAAATTCAGGTATGTTTGGATAACTTTTCTTTTTTTTCTGGGATGGTTATACAGAAGGTGATCCTACTTAACTGTTTCTCCGACTGTCAGTTTCCTGAATCAGAAGTTGTCGTGAATCCTCCTTCCTGAAGCATCTGATCCTGTTGTGTGCCTTCCTGAAAGAAAGGTGTTTCCAGATAAGAGGGCACTAGTTCTGACTGATTCATTACAGGGAGGCTGAATCTGCATTTCCCTTATGGTTCCTCAGGCAGCTTGTCAGACTGGAAACTTTCTTCCTTGGGAGCAAGCCCCAGAGTGGGTTATAGCGTGGATGGAGTAGTGTCCTGACTGTGGCACTCACTTCTGTTTTGCTCCTTTTTTGTTGTTTGCCTTCCTTGCCTCCTGTGTGTGCATACTCGCTGTGCGTGCAGAACCAGCACGTGTTGCATAAATACATTTCATCTGTGTGCCATTGATAAATCTGGCCTTCCAAGGAGATGCTAATCTATTGGAAAACTACAGAATGAGTCTTGTTTGTGTATTCAATATTAGGTATCTAAACGAAAGCATGTAAGTCTGGTGGCTTCCTGACATGCTGGGTCTTCTGTGCACTTGAAATAAATTTGTCATGCCATACAGTTTGGATCAGAATGGGAGGACCTTGTGAGAAGTGCAGTATGTGGTCTGTCAGGCTCAAAAAAATTAATGTGTCGCTAAATGAAAATAATGCACCTTTTTTGGCACAGTTTTTTCTTTCAAAATTTAAGTGAAGAACATTATTTAATATTTTCTATTTCTGTGGGGTCTATCATTTAAGTGTCAAATTGCTTATGAACATGTATAATTTTTTTTCCTGCTTTTCTGTGAGGTAGGCATATATTTCCATATGTAAGATGCAGGAGAAAGGTGAAGTGCAGTGATAAAAACGGCTTTCCCTGAAGTAAATGAGAAATCATCAGCAAAATGAACAGCAGAACCAGGTCGAATCCTGAGGCAGTTTTAACTACTTGATTTTATGATCTCTCTATTGTACTGCACGTACCTTTTTTTAATCAGTGGTTCTGTCAAAGGCATCCTAAATAAGCATGATTGCCTGAAAAAATTGTGTGCTCAGTAGCCTCTTAGCAGAAGAGGATGTACAAGCCTAGTATGGAGTCTTCATTTTGAGGACTGACTATACATCTGTTTCACAGATTTTACATTTTTTGTGAAGTCTTTTATAGGTTAAATTTTATTTTAAAAAATACCTGGGTGAGTGTAATTGGATAATAAACTGAATAAAAAAAAAAGAAATTATTAATTTGTTTTAGAATTTCCTGCCTTAGTATACAATAGGTTATTGCCTTCTTATGAAAACAGTTCCCTGTGAAAGACTTAAGCAAAAGGTATGTGGCATAATTCAAATTGACTAGCAGAACTGGAGCAATGTCTTGTAATTTCATCCTCTCAAGGGACACCATTAAAAAAAATTATGTTGAGCACCCTTGGTCTGTTTAGGATGAAGCAGAGGAACTGTGAGAGATTGGCATTTAATTTCAGGGGCAAATATGCCAAAGATTTTTTTTTTAATTTATTCTGCAAAGAATGGAAAGGTGAGTTAAGATCACTTTTTAGAGCTTTACAAAGTCACTTTGCATGTGGGGGTATAATCAGTAGAAGTGTATCAGTGCTCTTTTTTTGTGCTTGATTAGACTGTGCGTTGACATTGCCTTAAGCACAAATGATGCTTTAATAGGACTAATAGACAAAATTGTGTTTTAAGTCAAGGCAATTTGAATGTCACTGCTTAGACATGGAAAGAATTTGGCTTGCTAGTAGTAAATGAATTTAGAAGTAATGTCAAAAACCATTTCCTCCTCCCTACTGGCTTTTATTAAGGAAATTGATTCATCTTTCATGAGTAGCTTTCTAGTGGAGCTGCTAAAACTTGTTCCTCAAAGTGGGAGAACTTTCCAGACTGAGTTTTTTTTCTTTTTTTTTTTTCCCTTTTTTTTTTCTTTTTCTGGGTATTGATATAAAAGAAAGAATAGGCAGCTCTGTAGATACCGTATGCCTGTGTATTCTGTCTCTTCCCTTCTTTCTCTATTTCATGTTATAGAAAATAATAGTATCTAAATGTGTGGTTGGTTGGTTGTTTCTTTTAGTACCCCAGCAACTTTGGATCAGAGCTACATTGTTTGTGAGCTTCAGCAAAAAGTAAACATGTTATATTCTTTCCTGAGAAGTCACTTGAAAAAGAAGACCATTGTCTTTTTTGCAAGCTGTAAAGAGGTATGGGTATCCCTCCTCTGTCCGTTGCATGTTAAAACTATTAGAATTAAGGTATTCATGTAGATGTCAAGGCACCAGAGAGATGAGATTCTCGACTAGATTTTTTTCAGCAGGAAACTGGGGGAGGAACCAAACATCACCTGCTCCTGTAGGCACATCATGCAGGGCTGGCTGTGGAAAGCTCAGCAACTCGGGCTTGATGCAGGAAGGTCCTGGAGACTTCAGTGTACTCAGCTGTTTTTGTGCTCTGCCATTAAAAACGAATGCTAAATGTTATTAAGGGCCAGCTATTTCAGTGTTGTCTCATGACACATTTGTAGTTGGGTTACAGGGTATTTTAATATTTGTACTTACTTTCATAAATGTCCCTCAGCACCACACAAGCTTTTGAATTTGCCTATATAAGAAATTATGATTGTGAAATAGTGCAGGGAAATGTTTTTCTTACGGTTATATAGGAAGCAATCCTTCAAATATCATGTCCTTAGACTGTTCTGTTGAAGTTATTTGCATATGTTTGTATGGCACAGTATTGCTATTACTACTGCATGTTTTGAATATTTTACAGCATACAGTGGTGTAGTAAATGTTCGTTGCAGTTCTTCCACTTGTGCAAGAGGTCACAGTATTTTTGTTCTGCAGCTGACAGTTGAGTACAGTGAGGTGATAGGCTTAGTTGTACAGAAATTCTCTGAGCTGCAGCTGTTCCTGCAATCTATGCACTTTCTGAAACTCTTTTCTTAAAAGAATATCAGATAAGGTGCTGGGTGTAAAATCATGCTGCATCGTGGTACTATATGTAAGAGCAAACAGACAGCTTTTATAAGAGAAGCTGTTGGAGCTTGAAATAGTAAGCCAAGACTAGAGTGCTTTGAGTGCAAGCATAAGATGCTGCACCCCTCCAGTATAGTCTAAAAGCAGTGCTTCTGATGGACTTTTGAAACTTTGGTTCCCTGCACACAACCTAACTAGTCATGTCCCAAGTTGTTCTTCCTGTTACCTATTGTGGCTCCTTTTAAAAAATGCCATCAAAAGTCATGCCAATCTTGAGTGCCATAGTTCATTTCCTGTTTTAGTACCCGGGCATGCGGCAAAGTCTCAAAAAATAGCAACTCTTGTCTCTGATGTGGAGAAAAGTATATTTTATGTGATGTGCTAAGTATTATATACTGGATATGGTCTTCACAAGTTTAACCTTGCATGGTAATTTCCCCCCCTCCTCAATCTGTTGGGTAGGTCCAGTACCTATTCAGAGTGTTCTGTAAGCTGCAGCCTGGTCTTCCTGTACTGGCCCTCCATGGCAAGCAGCATCAGATGAAGAGGATGGAAGTCTACACTTGCTTTGTTCGGAAAAAGGCAGCGGTACTTTTCGCTACAGATATTGCAGCTCGTGGCCTGGGTATGTACCCACAGAATACTTATTCACAAAGTGATGACCTCACCCTGTTCAGACTTTTTCTGACTTTATGCTTTGAAGACCAACATGATTTCTAAAAAATGAAGCTGTATTTTCTTGAAGAGCTCATTAGGGTATTTCAGAAGAGATATGTTTCTTAGAGTTTTGCTCTTTCTTTACTGAAGAGGCCCACTTCATTTATGGTTATTTTTTCTTTTTGTCCTATGTTGCCACTAGTTTTCTAATGGCATTTGTTAGTCTGGTTGTCAGTGGAAGCTGTCATCTATTTAGTCATTTATTTATTAGTTCAAGTCTGTAGACAATCTAGTTTTTCCAGCCGTGTTCTGTGACAAATATCTGGAATGAGAGAAAATAGAAATAGTGATGTATTTGCTTACTACATGCCTTAAAGCGATATTTCAGCAGTGTTAAGTATTTCTGCTGTGCCTGTGGGTTATTCCAAAGGATATGAAAAATTACTAACCTACCAGGATGTGGAAATGAAAACCTGAAGAAATTTTAATGTCTGAACTATGAATGGCATTGTAGGACTGTATTCTTAAGTAGGCAGAGAAATAGACGAGTGAAAAGGCAAGAATATGTAGGACCTGTTTGGGCTTAAGTTTCTTTCTTCTGGTCCTTACCTGGTGAACGATGATTTACTTCTTTACATTTTCTGTGGATACTTTGGACTTTCCTTCCCCTTTGCCTCCCCAGTGGAGAAGTGGAGATGTTTAAGTATGATGCGAGACTGTTTTCAGGTGTCTAGCTATTCTTCTCTCAGATAGCAAGCTCTGTTGTTCTACGTGTGAGGTTCTGTCAGTATGCTAGAAAAGGAAGGGAAGTGCTTTAAAAACTGAAGGCAGAAATGAAAACTATTTATCATACCTTATAGAGTGCTGAGATCTCACCATTGAGGCTCTCGTGTGGGTATGGCTGGTTTGGTTTAGAGTGTATAAATGGTATAACTCTGCAATACAGGGGATCTATGGACTTGGTGAGGAACTAACACAAACTTACTCCAGTGCAAAGCATTGCTGCCGCCAGGCGAAGCGCAGCGGTCAGAAATAACTTACTAATCATATCATTCACATTCAGAAATTGACTTTTTTTGTCAGGCTTGGTCACCCCCTCCTGTCTTTAAGAGGGACTGTGATATTTCTGTATGTGGACAGCTGAAGTAGTGTGGTCTTGCCACAGATAACTTCAAACCACGGTGTTGTAAGATGCTGATACTCTAGGTGAAAAGTGGGTCAGATACTGTTTTTTAATTATTAAACATAGTGGTGTTTTATAATCTGTGTGACACAAAGCATCTATGTTCTTTTCAAGTGTGAAATTACGTTCCATTCAGTGCACTGTCATTATTTAGGAAATGAAGACAGCATTAATTTTAGCTTTCTCTGATGAAGATGGTGATTGTTTATGATATGCTAATACATGCAGTTAATCTTATTTTTATTTCAGAGGTTGCACCCTATGTCTGTAAATTGGTCTTAAATGATGGTTCTTACCAGAATTAATGCTCCAAATAATATGCTGCTTTTGAATAGGAGGATTTTGAGTACATGAGACTAAATTTTGACTTTTTTTTTTCTTTACACAGATTTTCCAGCAGTGAACTGGGTCATTCAGTTTGATTGTCCGGAAGATGCAAACACATACATCCACAGAGTGGGAAGAACAGCCAGGTTTGTTTTCACTTTTCGTTAATGTTTTATTGTTTAAAACTACATCACTCTAGGGAGAGATAATTGGCTAAAGACTCATGTGGAAAAAAAAAACCCCAGGATATAATTGGAAAGAAAGAAGGCATGTTATCACCAAAAGACCCTTTTTTGATTGCTGAAGTGTAATGGTCTGACTTAATTATTTCTTAGTGAGCTTCAGAGAGACTCCTTACAGCAGACAGAAAAACTATTCCCAGTTGTTTGATCTGGTCAGGGAAGATTAATAGTGAGGAAGCAAAAATCTTGATTTGCACTTGGCAGGATTACCTCAAAGGCTGGGTTGAGTATGTTTGTGGGTTGAAATACTTGTTTTGCCAACGCTGTTTATAGATAAATAAGGCTTTAGACTGTGGACCCACGTTCTATGTGTCATCGAAGACTCTTCAAAAGAATGGAAATATTTTTTCATTATTTCCATTTGGGGAGGAAGGAATCAAATAATGTTAATTACAGGTTAAATTTTTAATTTTCTAAGTCTTTTGTGGAATTACATTCTTAGGGATAGTTAAAATATTTGTGGCTAAACTTTTATGATGGGAGTTACCCAGGAATACTGTTGAAAACCTGGTCCTTGATCTCTGATGCTGATTTTTAAGAGAAACAGGAGTAGTTGTTGTGTATAATTCAGTAGATCAAAAAGTTGACACAAATGACGAAATGCAAGACCTGGCATTATATCTTGTACATATTTTAATTTGTAGCAGGTTTTGCAATATGGGCAGCTGTCAAACCTAATGACAGAGCAGTTGGTTAGAATAGGACTTCAGCACTCTGCACTATGGGAGTTTGAAATCTGTCTTCCTGGATCAGACTAAGTTTTGGTGACTTACCCAAAGTCACCAAAATGTGTACTTCCAGCCCTCTTTTAGAATGTGGAAGTTCTTGCCATCTTCTCACTGTAATTGTTAACATTTCTACCCCATTGTATCTTGTGTGCTTCATTTTCCTATCTACCTGTTATAGTAGAAGGGAATAATATATTTTTAAACAGTTTTGGAAAAAAACTGTCTATAAACAAAATCAACAAATGTTATGTCTCAATAGATGAAAGATTTAGGTATTTGGCTAAATTAAAATCTAGGTGTAATCTCATGTATCCCAATGGAGAGAAAAAGGCATATAGGCTTAACTTCGGTGTGTGTGGTGTGGTGTTTTTTTTTTTTTAAATCCTGTGTGGCTTCCATGCCAGGCTGGTAATTTTGTCTTTATGGCATACTGTCATTGTGGAAGGGAAAACAATATGTTTGGCCCTGTTTAATTGGCAGTTTCTGGAAGGCTTGTTGAGCTCTTCCCGAGCTGTGTCACTGAATTAAAGCACCTCCCTGGAGTTACAGTCCTCAGGCTTGTCCCAGTTCTCATTAGGCACTAAGAAGAGTGATTGTAAGTAGGTTTAGAAAGGGGAAGCAGCTACATAAAGACAAATAACCCTCCTCCTTTCCTCCTTTTAATAAAATGTTACTTTGACGAGGACATTACCCTTGCAACCTTAAGGGGTCTGTCTTCAGCTGTCTCTTAAATACAACTCTGTGTGATTGCTTGAGGAACAGGTTTAGGGAGGAAACTGGGGCAGTGGGTCTGTCCCATGGGCCATGGGCTGTCATTGTCTGCCCCTTGCTTCACTGGGCTGTTGGTCACATTGCCCTTTACCTGAGCTTTTTCAGCAGCCAAACCTTACTGAAATTGGGGGTGCATCTGAGCAAGTTGTTTGAGCTGGCAGAGTGGTGACTGGTACTGAAAAGAGATTCCTTCTGTAGGAAAAGCTTTACAGGTATTTTCTGTTTCTTCACCTGATATAAAATTCAAGGAAAGTTCTGCCTGCCTGAGCTTTTCGTTTTTACACTAAAGCAGTCCTTGGAAGAGATTCGTTTAGTGAACTTAAAAGTATCAAGTACATCTTTGACAATAAAACAAGGGAGATGCCTAATAGTTTGAAATAAATACTATGCACTAATGCAGTTTTAGGTGTGGATAATTGATAATGTATTTCTCAGCCAACTCTAAACGTTGAATAGGAAACTTAACTGGTTTTCAGTAGCTACAGTTAGTATGAGAAGCTTGTGTTTCTTCTAGAAACTTGATAAAAATGAACTGATCTGCAGTTTAGTAGTCCTCATTAATGAGGTTAGAGATAATTACAAATTTTCATGGATTACAAGTATATAATTGCATGGAATGAAAGCTAAATTAAATATCTCAGCCAATTAAGAGACTGTGTTAAACTGTAATTAAAACTGGGATGCCAAATATTGTTTACTTTTGAATTCAAATTATTTTGTGATACAAAAGTAAACACGAAAGTCAAAAGAAGAATTATTTTGGGAATGGAGCAGAAAACCCTTTGAGTAACAGTCATGGATGTGTTCCTACATCTGTTTTACAGTTTTGCAAAGCTTTGTCTAAGATAAAAGATCAAGTTGGATTTTTAAGTGGATAAGACCACTGTTTTCCATAAGTAGCATTTCACTTGCATTTTATCCTACTGAAGAACGTAAATTGCAACCCCTGCCTTTTGATTTATGGAAATAAAGTAAGATCAAGAAAATCTGGCTGTTGTCCAGTAATGCTTTTACTTTATAGTAGAATTGGCACGTCTTAATTATTTTTTTAAACTTAAAAGATGTGCTATGATTGGAGTGATTGGAAGCTATTTCTTCCAACTGCATTTAAAAGTATTTATTGAAAATCTTAACTAGTTCAGTAACAGATTTTCTGAAATACTTGCAGTATCAGGTCCATACCCATGAATATTTTTGGCTATTTTTTGTCACACAGTCTCCTAGGAAAGTCTAATTTAAAATATTAGATTACAGGGTTTTCCTATGGGTTTTAGTTTGAAAAATTCCAAGTAAATAAGAGATACTTATACCAATTGTCTGCAAAACTGTTTTATTCTGGCTTTTAATTTCTGTTGATGCATTCTTTTTAGTAGTCTTTGAAGCTGACAGTTGAAAATATTCTTTGATCAATTTTTTTGAAACAGGTTACAGTGCCACTAGGGGACAGCAGAAGATAATAATTTCTAAAGCACACTGATAATTGCTATTTTTCCCCAAACTGTTTTTCCAAACATAATTTTTAAGTTGTGTGTCATGAAAAGAACATATATAGGGATTTTTCTTTTAGTCTTTTATTCCAGGATTGCTTTGAGTCTAACAGACACTGAAAATTCTATTTTATCTTTCTATTCATGCATAAATATCTTGTATTTTGGATATACCTGTATTCTGGCATATCGTAGATTTAACATTTTTTTTTTCCTAGCATTATGTTCTTCCCTCCACTCCATTTTCTTTTAATTCAGAGGAGACTATTTAAAACTGTTATTTGAGTTTAGTGATTTTTCTCTCAGGAATCTTTTTATAAAGACACTGACAGTAGAGTGTTAAACAGAATAAATATTTTTGCTCTGCAGTTTTTATCTGTGGTACGTCCAGAACTTTATATGTATAGGCTTTAGGTCTGACTCAGGCTCAGACTTGTGATGGTATTTAATCCAGGCTGGTTGGTTAGGTTTCTTAGGTGCTTAAAGAGACTTAGGAAAGTCACTGTAATTTAGTTGTTGTTAGACATAGTGTGCATACAGGCATGTGTGTACTGTCTAGCCCTATATATGCTTTTTGCATTTGCAAAGTAATAGAAGTCCATCTTCCCAAAGCAGGATACTCTATTGCTTTCCATCTTTGTACTGGCTAATATGATGATGAGATTCAAGAAGTGTGAATGTGGACTTAAAAGATCTAATAGTCTTTTTCATCCCTTGTGAATACTAAAGAGTATGCATGTGTCAAAGTTTGGTAACGTGAAAGGGGCAGGTCGTATAATGATCTTATTTTGTCATGAAATAAAATGCTTAGAAGCATGCTCCTTGGGGCTCTGCTTAAGTAATTACAAGTTTTATGTGTTAAAATGAGAGTAATAAGCCTTTAGAATAATCCTTGCAAGTGGCACTAAAGCATTTAAAAATGTGACTTAATGGAAGTGTTTTTCAAGGGTAGAAGCTTGATTTGTGTGTTGTGTTTTTTTTTTTTTTTGCATTGAGAAGTATATCCCAGGGGTACATGTCTTGGATCCCGAATAAACAGTACAGTCAAGATGACAGCTCCTTATTTGATGATTATTTTTATATTTAAGGCCCATTGAAGCACATGTACTGATGTTTCTGTAAAAATGAATGCAGTAGTTAGACCATCTCATATTATATTGTGGTTGTTATCCTAACTCAAGCTAAATAAAAATAGCTGCTAGTGGAGGTCATAAGAAATTGTTGACACCACATATTTAATTTTCAATTCACCTTATTAAATTCTCTAAAATGAAACACTGTACCCTAGTTCCTGCTCACTGTTCCTGCCAGTGGCCTGCAATGCTGCAGTCGTGCTGACTGGCACTCTGTTCTCCACTAGAATTCTCTTCACAATGGCATGGGATGAGTGTTCCAATACGCTGAACTATTAAGTAGCTAAGGTTATGACCTGCTGACGTGAAGCTGTCCTTTAAGCTGAAATAAAAAATAAATAAGCGCATGTATTTTAATGCAGTAGAGTGGACACAGCTGCTGTGGAAAATGGGGAGGTTGCTGGATCCTCCAGCCTGAAAGTTATCCGAGGCCTTTTGAATTCCGAGACTGGCACGGTAAGGTCGGTGAGCCATTCCTTCTTGTGACGAAGGCTGCCTGGCAAACGAGGACACCTGGCTGGTACGGCTGAATAAAGGGGATTATGGTTTTGTGGTATGAGTAGAACCCAGTTGCATGGCTCTCAGAACTTGGCAGTAGGCTTTAATGGGCTACTGTCCAGAGAGGAGAAGCAAAAGGATATTAAGTGATCAGAGGAAAAGAAAACAAAAGAAACCCCAAAATAAACAAACCCTGAAGCAATCTGTTAACTTCATAGCAATATTCACTGACAGCTTTTTTTCTTGTTAGGGTACTGAGATAAGATCTTTGCAATGGAGAAATAGCAGTGGACAAAGCATTAGAAGTGAACTAAAGCAAAACCAAAAGATGAACTGTTGACTTTCTGTATGTCTTCAGTGCTCTGTGTGATGCTGGACTGTTCACAGCCCACGGGAAAGAGTCCTTCTCCCAGGCTGAGTCAGGGAGCCGGCAGGGAGCCCGGGCTGTCGGCAGCTGCTCTCTTGTTGGGATGCTTTGGTCAGACTTGCTGTAGATCACACAGCTCAGTTTCAGTTAGCTGTGCACACAGATCTCTTGGTAAAGATTTGTTGTTTTAAAGAAAAATATCCATACAAAAAGAGACCATGGATCATGTAGATAGTATAGAAATCCGATGTTCGTGTATTTGTTTTCTGTGCTCGTTTGTCACTTGAAAACATAGAATAACAAATTGCCACATTAGGGGAGAAACCCAGCACTGTAGAGGGTGTGATAAACGGTAGATAAAACTCTTCTTACTCCTGGGCTTGGAGAAAGATTATTTTCTTGGTTTGAGGCTTAGATTTCAGCAGACCTCATCATGTCAGAGGCCTGGAAAATAGTATAATTGGAAACAAAGTTTTGTCTGAATTGAGCCCAGTATGAAAGACCTAAAGCTGTTACTTTGTTTCATAATTATGTTTAAAAGTGGTAGTTTATATAATCAGATTTAATATTTGAATTTTAAAACAAAAATTGAATTACTGTATTTCTGTGGAATGCTTTAGGGGTAGATATAGATATTAGTTTCTCTTTGTTGAAGGGTACTGTGTGGGTGAACAGATTTATTAGTATACATATCAGATTGAAATAGGTCTTCGCAGAATAAAACTGTCCATTTTATTATGGTTTGGATATATTTTTAATAGATGTCTTATATTGTTCCTTTACATAAAAAGAGTGCAACACAGACAAACCTTTGTGTCAATCAAATTTTTTTTGCCTTCACTACTGTAGTTATTTTATCAAGGAATTGAAAAGAATTTCAAAATAAAACATAAATGCTAGAAAGAATAGATTTTTCAAGTATTTTTCTGGTACTTCTTACAACAGATGCATTATATAGTCATATGGACTGTACTATGACAGGTTTTTTTCTTCCCATCCTCAAGTCTCAATTATAATAGTGTGTATGTTAACAAATACCTATATAATTTCACTGACATATTATTTCAGTCTTTACATGGTTAAATCGTTGCTCCAGAATAGGGATATTTGCTGCTTTTGGAATTTTGCTTGTCAGCAAAATAATTTAATGTGATGAAATTTTCTTAATTCTGGATTCTTTATGGAAGCTAAAATTGTATGCAAAGTTTTGAAGAACATTATTGTCACAAAATCAAGGGACCCAGAATAATTATGTTCCAAGAAGGGTGTGAACGGTGTGCAATGAGTAAATGATCAGCTTACATGGTGAATAATTTGGCTTCGTAATGGAAGGAAATATTAAATAGTTTTGTATTAAGAGTTTGGCAACCATGATGAGCAAAGGGTCCAGTGGAAGAAGAGTGAAAATGCGTAATTAGAGTGTATCATTATGCACATGCAAAACAAGGCAAACTTAGTGGGCTCGGCTTTGATGCTATTCCAAACGCCTCACTTACTGACCCTAATGTTTTAAGTAAAACAGTCTTTTGATTACTTCTGGTAAGTCTCTAGCAAAGTTGTTGTGGGTGAGAGACAGTTGAAGTTGATTTGGCTCCTTTGTGCCTGATTTCCTTTCTCTGAAGGGATCCACTGTGCAGCATTTCTGCAATATTAATGTATCTGAAGGTGGATTGTTGCTGTGGAATGCAAAACTTTTTAGGAATAGGCTTTGATTTAAGCGCACAAACTTTTGCAGTGATACTTTACTTCCTTCTATGTCTTTTGACAGATGAAATGACAACATATGTTGATACTATTCATCCTGGCCCAGTTAAGCTAAAATTAGATATTTAATCAAGTCAATTTGGTAAAGTCCCATTTAGGATACAGATAAAAAAAATACCCCACAAAACCCATTTTTTTGAGTATAGTAATGGATTTGTGGCCTCCAAAGTATAAAAGTTATATACTTATGGTTCCTTGCATGTTCATGTGTGTTGTAAATATCTTCAGAAACGTTATCACCTCCTTTACATTGAGTTTTCTGTAATGGAAAATATTCCAATTCAGGAGAATGTAATGCAAGTATCTTTATATCCATAGCCCTCCTCCCCCAAATTTTACAATTATCTCATCATCTCCTTTTTCCCCTTTTCCAGTTTTAAAAATAGATTATTTTTTTCTTGCCAACAAAGCAGAAATACTGCCTTTAACTCTCTTGAATTTAGCATCAACTTATATCTTGTGAAATACAAATGTTAGGGAAACATGTTGCAATACATCTGTTGAAGACAACCCGTATAACGTTTCCTGTATGCGTGCAGGCTATCCTTACAGTTCTCTTTCCATTGCTTTCCCATCATTATTTTCCTACTGGATGTCTGCCCTACAGCACTGCACTGGTGCCTGATGATCATCAATCAGATGGTTTCCATCCTTATTTTATTCTGGTGTCACCGTGAACTTGTATGTCACTGACAATTAAAATACGGTGCATTTGTTGTGGCAGGGATGTAAAATGACTCTGTAGAACAAGCTCAACTCTGGCTGCATGGCACGGTGGAATTGATTAGTAACCATGGTGAATTTTTCATTTATTGCCTTTGTGACAATGGCAGTATTGTTTGCTGTAGCAGTATTGGCAAGGGGTATTTGCAGCCTTTGGCTGGATCTGATCAAGGGTGGGTTAAGAATTGCAGAATTCGAATGTCTGCTTGGCCTGTGCGGAAAGCATTTTTTCTCATCTTCTCACTGAATTGTCACCATCCTATTAGTTTCTTCATGCTTTATACCAGCTGTCAGCTCAGCCTGATTCTTAACAGAAGTTTAAGATAGATTCTGTCATGGTGAATGAACTGTCCTTTTGATTTTAGCTTCTCTATTTTATTTATTTTTTGGTATGAAATGAAACACTCTGGCAAGTCTTTGTGTTTCTTTGCTAGGGAAATGGTACTCTTGACGTTTTAAAGCATTTTTCTCTATTTCTCATTAGCCAGTACCATATTGTCCCAAATAATTTATTCTGTTTTCTTCTCATCCTGGCTTTGGTGCTCATCCTTGATTCTCATTTGCAGTCAGTGCAAATATATCATTCCTACCCTTGGCTTTATACAGATAATGATGATTTGTCATAGTTTCCTTGCTTGTAAGTCAACATCGAATTGCAGAGAAGTTACTTGCTTTTTTGATAAGCATTTGTTTTGGTTTAAGCTAACATACTCTAGAAAAATAAGACAGATATGAACTAGAGGTATGTGTGGTGTGTGTTTTTTGGTTTGTTTTTTTTTTTTTCCAATGACTCCCTGCAAGTTAAGATGCAATTCTCCATAGAACTGGAATGAATTGGGAATAAATTGTATCTGGTATTCTAAGAGACAGTTAAGATTGCTATGCAAAGATGAGTCCCTGCTGTGATTTCTTGATCACCTTGAGGACATGACAAGATAAGTAATATCATCAATTACCACAGTTCAAGAAAGTTTGATTTCTTTAAGGTTTCTCATTTACTTTTCTCCAGGACAGTTCAGGTGCATATTTCATGAATAATAAATCACCAGAGTGACTTAGCCATTTTTTAGGACAGGTGTTTGATTTTGGTGATGATGGACAACTTGAATGGGGAGAACTCCTAATGTCTGCAGAAGTAGTCCTCCTGCTGAAGAATTTTGGTAGCTGAGGTTGACTCTTTGCTGCTTTGATGTCTATGTAAGTTTAAGGATTTTATCTGTCTACTGAAAATAAATACAGAAATGTTCTTTTGTTGGCTTCAGTGGAGAACTTCATTCCCTTAGTAGACTGAGGAATGTTCTTTTCTACTATGTTTTAGGCATTGTAATGGACACAAATTTCGAACAGAAAAATTAATTATTGTTTTCTTTATTGTTTATGCCAATTTCTAGTAGCTTGTGCTGTCATAAGTTTGCCAGTACAGAGGTTTTTATTATAAAAAAACACAGAGAAAACACTTTAAAAACTTAAGTTTTCCATTGCAACCTCTCTTCTTGCAATTATCTTTAAGACCATAATTTTCATACTAGTACATTACTAAGTTGTTCTTTTCCTTTTTGAGAAATAAGATAATACTCGGCCTAAGCAAAACTCTTTTTTTTTCTTTTTTTTTTTTTTTTTTTTGTAGTCTTGCATTTTGCTTTTTTTAACTAAACACCCATTGGGGTCACTGAACAGATACAAATCTTCCCAGATGGTACTTAAGATTGTTTGGTTTTCAGCTTTCCCAATTCTGTACTTATTTCATTTGCGTGTTTAGTTCTGATTAATATTAAAATGTCTGTCTTTAATTAATTAAATCACATTTACAATACAAAAATGGGCAAAGACTGTTCCTCCATAACTTCAAGTGTGTTTAAAATATTGGTATTTCAAAGAGTGAATGTTTCCAAATTAGATATGGAGGAAGAATACACTGGATCAACAGTTCCCAGATGTTTTTCAGTCTCTCTGCATTTCTGAAGGCATCAGCTCTGAGAAGTATTTTTAATGTTGCTTTTTAAATTTTTTTTCTTAATAGTTACCAGTAGATGAGAAAGTATATAGGTGTTTGGAAATCTGTCTCTTTGTCTGTTTTTAAATGTGTCATTTTCATAGCTCTTTTCTGAGTTCTTTCCTTTATTCCTGTTATTCTGTGTGTGAAATTGGTGAGGCTGGTATTGGCAGCAGTACTATCTTTGTCTTCCTGTCTGATACAAACCTTGGGTAGATGAAAGAGAATATTTTCATCCTTCTCTCCAACAGTGCTCCACCAAAGTTCTTTTGATGAATAACTAGGTGTCTTGGAACTGTGATCATCAATTTTTGCCATAAAATGCAAAGTCTTCCAAGGTTCAGTGGCTTTCCAGGATTTCCTTGTTCAGGCGGTGGCAGTGTCTGACATGTACCTGCTTTGTGGAAATATCATCTGGAATTTTGGTTTGGGTTAAAATATATAGAGCTTTCTTACAAGGTGCGCTTGGTCTAGATAAAGTACTCCTTCCCAACATTAATTATTGTATAAAGGACCAAAACATTCATGGGATGTGTTTGGCCAGCAGTATCTTGTGTCCTCCTATTCTGTTGGTAAAGATAATATATTGCCTTAACCCAACCATATGCGTTGCTTTCCAACTCTTTTTTAGATATATTCTACAAGTTGATATCTCTGCATTAAGAACACTTTAGGTCTGCTAATTAAATGGATTAAAATCAAGTTAGCATGGTTTTTGTACAGTATCTCTCCCTTACCCACAACCCTAAAGTAGTATTTTTTGGAACAAACGCCAAATGTCATTATTTTTGGTTTTCTTACCAAACCATATAAAACCCAGTAAATTTACATAGTGTTCCTGTGTGACACACTCTCCCCTGGTATCAATTTTGTTTCCATGTCAAATTTCAAAAATTTGGAACGTAAGGGTTAAAATCTCATGCTGAAAACATTTATTAAACATTTCAAAATTATCTTTAACTGTCAGTCCCCGAGCACATCGCGTATAAAGCATTGGGGAAGGAAAAAAAAAAAGGCATCTGAGAGCATTTTGTTGTGATTTTTCAAATTCATCAAACAAAAGCAAAGAGCTGTAATAAAAGCTGTCAGACTTGTTTTAACTGCAGATTTTGTTGCTGCTTGCATTGCTTACTGTGCTGTGACAGATAGTGTTTATAGTTTTCAAACAGTTCTGCAGTACTGTTTTTGCCAAGTGATAACTGTTTATACTTGGAGAAATGTCGGCTCCCTATATTCAGTCTGAAATGATTTTTATCAGTTAATGCTATGATTCTGGTTTGGTTTGCCTGAGAACATGCTTCTGCACTCTCTGGCTTCCAACTTAAAAGCTCTCTTAAGCTACGGAGCCTTGACTCTAATGCTTCCTTAAATAGCACTTATGTCCCCTTTTCTATCCACAAAGACTGAACTGTGTTTGTTCTTCTGTAATTGCTGAGCTTTTATTGGGAAGATATGTGACCTACTCTGGCAAGGTCTTGGTCTCTGACCCTAAGACAAGCTAGTAACATCTCCCACCCATCTGCTGACAGTTTTTGCCTTTTGTATAATATCCTTCACTTCATGGTTCTCATGGTGTAGAAGGGCGAATACAATTGCAATAATGACCCAACAGGAGAATGTAAGATGGAATAACAGAAGCTGAAGATTTATGGAATGGCAAGGGACTAAGGAATAAAGATTGAGGAAACAGTTAACTTTCCTTAAAGAACACAGAAATGCTTAAGATGGATGAAAAGTTTCACCAGCATAGGAAAAAAAGACAAATGACTGGAATAGGAACCAAATCAAAGGCCTGATAGGGTAGTAAATAATTTGATATAAAATGACACTTGAAAAATAATATGAGTGCTTTCTGTTTCAAATAAATGGAATACTTGTATTGATAGCTGTTTTTGTATAGACTGCTGCCTTGGGATTTCCTTGTGAGTAACTTTTGCAGATGAGCCGATCTGTGTAGTAACGTACTGCTCCCATATTTTGCTTTGTCCCACGTTGCTATCATCAGTTCACTGTAATTTGGATCCTGTCCAATTTTGGCATATTTCTGAAGTTCAGTTTGGTTTGTGTTTTTTATATAATGGAGAACTCTCTGCAATATTTTCCTGTCAATGTGTACTCTTAAGAACTATTTGTTAATGTAGATGAAGAAATAATACACATGGTAAAATAGATATGGACTTAGTTAATGCAGATTAACAGCTAACTCATCATTGCTAGTTTGCCTGGTTTCAGTTGGGAAAGAATTACCTTCCTAGTGATTGCTGTGAAAGGATTATTAATGATACCTATTGTTTTTAGATGTTGCTAAGTGATGTTTGCACTATTCAAGGACTTTTTTCATCTTCCCATAGAAGCACAGACCATGGAATGGCCAATGAAATACCCATACCATAGACATCAGTATTTAAATGGGGTTTAGCTGGGGAGAAGTGGGAATCCAGGCTCACGGCTCTGGAGCTAATTCACCTGGCCATGAGAGTGACTCATGTCATTATTATTATTTTTATTATCCCTTTTCTGTTATTGTTTCTATTAAACTGTCTTTATCTCAACCCACTAAGTTTTTTTTCTCCCTCTCCTCTCCTTTTTTCTCCTCTTTCTTCTCCCCAATGTTCTGGGAGGGGAAAAGAGAGGGGTGTGTGATCGAGTGGCTGTGTGGTTCTAGTTGCAGGCTGGGGTTAAACCGTGGCATTACTTCATCAGTAGGACTTAAACCCTTTGTCGTATTTGTTTCCTGATGCTGATGGGTATTTTTTTCGCTATTTAGTTCAGGTAGCTAAATTTGCCGAGAGTAGGAACTGACATTTTGTTACACAAAAAGAAAGTGAACATGAAAACGCTTTAAGAATAAAATAGAAGAATTTCTATTTCTTTGCCAACCATGTACCTTGAGTAATTACCAAGTCAGCTACATTTGTTACAGCTGTTAAGTACATTGAAGAGCGAATACTAGATGTGTTCTTACAGGATCAGTCTGATTGTATTTTGTACCTAAAACCTGCTTCTATAAACTTAAGAACTCTTGTTTTTATGCTTTTCTTAGAGTGATGCATGTATGACCTGTTAGAAAAGTAGCCTTTACTGAACAGGCAAGCAGGAGCTGTTTGGGGTCAAGGCACTTTTCCTTTCCTAGACTTTACACTTGCAAGATGTGCAAAGGAGAATCTGATGTTACCAGGTGTCAATACTTGCCTGTTGGTGACGGATAAATGCAAGTAGCTAGATCTTCTAGTATCAAATAGCTTTGATCAAATGCCATTTGACTACTACAGAAATAGTTCTAATCTAGGGATTAAAAGATCCACTGAACTCAATCTGTGCCTTAGTCCCAGATGTTTAGTGCTCTAATTGCAGTTTTGAAATCAGCTCAACTAGAGGTACTGACAAGTCGCTTAGCTGGTTTGCCTTTGTAAAGTGAGCATTTTTGTCTGCTCTTTGGGGTGCTTATGGGAAGCAGATGTGAATTCTAATTGGTTATTGAAAACATCAACAAAAACTTCTGGTTTTTTGCATGTTTGCTTGAGGTCTCTCTTTTGTGTTTGTTTTTTTTTTTTTACCCCCAACCAGATACAAAGAAGGTGGTGAAGCTTTGTTAGTATTGCTTCCCTCAGAAGAAAAAGGCATGGTGGAACAGCTGGCACAGAAGAAAGTACCTGTCAGTGAAATCAAGTGAGTGACTAATGGTTTGTCTTTCTTTAGAACAAAGCCTCTGTTCTACAGGAATAATGTGTCATGAGTCTATGACAATCCTGATGGGGTAAAGTGCTTGAATTGCCTGGAGCTGGACAAACAAGGGATAATTTGATTTTGATAGTGTTGTAGAAGGAAAAGACCTTGAGAGGTTACCTATTCCATGTCCTTTCCTGAAGGCAGGATCAGCATCATTCTTATCAGATGCTTGTCTAACTTGCCAATGAATATTTTAACCATTTCCCAAAGTGATCTCATCTATACTTAACACTTCCTGCCATTAGGGTTTTTTCTTCAAGTGTCTGATAAGCCTTGTAAGTAATTTAAGTGAAATATTTCTTTTGTCCTGTGCCAAGAATATGTGGAAAATTATCTATTCTCTTACTCTTTATGGCTACTTTTTATGTGAGTGAACATTACTGTGCTTTTTTTTTCTTCTCTTCTCTTCTTTTGCAGATTAAACAATTACAATTTCTTTAATCTGTCCTTGTATGTTTTTATACCTTTTATCATTCTTTTTTCTCTTACCTGTCCTTTCTTTCTAGACTGTTTCTCCAATTTGTCATGATCTTGCTGAGTCAGTTAGTTGAAGGACAGGAAGTAAAAGATGTGGCTAAATGGTCATTTTATATACCAGATTCTGATGGAGACCTGTAAAATGCTGTCTTTACAAAAGAGAAAGGACTTTGAAAGAGTTGCAGAAGCATATAATGATACCATGTAAAAATAAAAAAGCACTTATATTTCCAATGCCTATTAAATACAGAGTAATGAACAAATAGGAAAGACAAAAACCTTATTGTGAAAAGAACAGAAATAAACCTACACCACTGAAAAGCATCGGTGCTAATTTCTTAATAAGCAGCTATAGGTAGGAAGGTGTTAATTGTTCTTTGAACCTGCCAGTCTAATGCTAAATCAAAAGAGAAAACAGAATGTGAAGGAAAGATGGAAGAAGAATTGAAAACATGCCAGAAAATATGGTATGACCCTGACTCAGTTTGGAATACTTACATAGTTGAGGTTACATCATGCCAAAAATCATAGAGTGCAGCTGGAAGAAATCCGCAGAAACATGACCAGGTAGAAAGTTAAGTTTCTGTGCAAGTGGGTATGAGCAAGGCTAGGACTCTCTTACTTTGAAAAGCTGGGGTTTGAATGTGAAGATATGGGTATCTAAGCAAAGAAGATAACTATGCACAAAGTGTTTGTGGAATAATTGTTTTTGAAGAGAAATCAAAGTAGGGTGAAACTTGAAGTGGTTATACCCTTGTTGCTTAAAGCTTCGGGTCTGCTCAAAATTAAATATATTTTATTCTTTGGATTCTAAGAAATAGCTACTACTTATACTATTATCTGGTTTTTGTTACACTTTTTGTGTACCTTTATGTCAAAACTTAAGGAATAAAATGAACACATACCTTAGGATTTGTCATTATTAAAATCTACTAAATTAGAGTCTTTCTCACTTCATTAGCTTTTTACTTTGTAAGTTCAATAATGGGATATGTTAAAGTAGGTCAGGATAACTTGGTCGATTGCAATTTGATATGATGGTGACTTGTAACTTCTTATTTGGCTTTCACCAATGAAAAGGAAGGCTTGTGTAACCAGCTATAGTGAAAGGGAAAGAAGCAAAAACTTAAAATGATAACCACAAAATACTGTCAGTTCCTACTGAGCCTTATTCTTTTGTGAGTGCTCCGGTGTTCAGCTTCATGAGGCTGAAATTCTGATTTTCTGAGGATTGCCATTTTTGATACCGTAGTTGGATGTCATCTGTCCTGACGTTCCACACCTGGACACAAGTTGTCATTTCTGCAGAGAACAGAAACTTACATCTAGCACTTTTCAGATTTAAGGTTTATTTTTTTTTTAAGTATTTTTGATGTATGGGATATGCCATTTCAGAGGCACTTGTGAATTCTGCTTCTGTGAAACGTACTTGGTACATAGCAGCCAGTGCAGTAAATACACTTTTCCTGGTCAGACATAGGTATCAATTTTGTATAAAATAGGCATGAGCTTCAAGCATAAGACAACTTTTGCTAAAACAGTGAAAATAAGGACTAGAGTGGAGTCAAACAACTACCAAAAGTGTAACTGTATTTAAAGTTTTCTTTGCTGTTTAAAAAAAACCAACACCACCACAACAACAAAAAAGCAAAAAACCCTCAATGTGGACAATATCAGTTAGGAAATTGAATTAAAGTCTGATATTTTCTTTTCCTTTAAGCATCACAGTGCTTTAAAAGGCACCCCCAGAGCCTAAGAATTTTTTTTTCTCTTTCCAAACTTTATTTTTCCTTCTTAAAATTATAGCTATTCAAATAATTTTTTTTATTCTGATATTTACTAAATAAATGGCTGATCTCATGCATATTACAAATATTTCACCTTTCTTTGACAGCTAAGCTTTTAACTTCTTGAATAAGGCAGTTAATTGTTTGAACAGCTTATCATAGAACATGGTGAAAAGGCCCTTTAGCCTGTATTTATTCATGCAAATCCAAATCGGTATTTTTATACCAGAATAACAATTCAATTTTAAGGCGGCAAATATTTCATTTCCCCCCTATTTATAATCCAAGTTAGATGTATCTCTGGAGAAACATACATGTCTGCTGCTCTTAACACAAATTCTTGCTAATTTCATGTCATGTCAATAAAAAGATCTGTTTTTTTTTTTTTTAATGAATTCTTTTACCAAGCCATTAGAATGTATGTACAATAAATACATTTAAATAACATTCTTAACTGGAATCGTTATAAACAAACTCAGTGCTTTTAATTAACAGCATATTTTAACAGCCTGCCCCAAGATCCAGGTTTCAATCTGTAAAACTTACTGTAGAATTTGTAACACTGTCATGAAGGGCAATGCTTTTACCAAGAATTGTCTACTTTGTGTGGTTAAAATTTAAATGGCTTAGCATCGAAATTCTAAGATATTAACTAAAATCCTTACAATTTTTTTTTTTTAATTTCTTGTGGAATCCAAACCCGATTAATCCTAAAACCTACCAATTTTCTTATATTGTTTACTTCTGGCTTGTTTCCCAATTAGTATAGTCCTGGTGTGTTTTGTCAGTTGATGGATCTTTGAAGTTCCTTTCAACACATGGATCATGTTACATGTCTTCTCTTCAAGTCTTCTGGTGTAATTTGTGCATATTCACCTAATTATAGAGTCTCAAGAATTGATTTAACTTGTGAATTAGCAGATAATGAACATTATTTGCTGCCAACAGAACTGAATTCTTCAACTTGTGAAATTAATTCTGAAAGCTTTTTGTTTCTAAAACATTACTGTCAATTAAAGTGTTTGTTTTGCTGTTCTTGTTAACCTGTTATCTTGCACAGGGATTGCAGGGATCCTTTTCTGTTACTTTATTTGATTTGATTTACTACAAATAGTCCTTATTATTTCTTTATTTCATTTAAACAGAGGTTTTAAAACAGTTCCATAATTTGAAAGGAGAGAGGAGAATAGCTTTTTTCTTTTCCTGAATACCTTTTCAAAAGGCTAGGATTTGGGCTGTTTTCTTAGAGTAACCAGGCTGAGAGCACCAAGCAAGACCTGCTGCTGCTTGGAAGCTGGCTGGAATATGGAAATTGTCGTGCTGCATCGTGGCAGCATCATCTTTTTGGTGGTTGTTGAGCTGTTTTGTTTAAATTCTGCTTTGGAGAGGAAGGGTGAGAGAGAATGTAGTTCAACAGGGCCTGTATCCTGGTGTTAAAACCTGGGGGAATGAGAGGAAAGCAGAGTGTGCTTCTGACAGGCAATTTGGAGAAGGCAGTCAGATCAGTTCGTAAGGTCAAGCAAGCTCAGCTCATGTTTATATCATGGCATAGTCAAGTGTGGCCATTTATGCAACTGCTAGGCAAAACAACAGTTTTAAAAAGTTATATAGCTCCTTAAATGCAAGGTTTGTACTGACAGAGTAAGAAATGAAAGAAATGGCCTAGTTAAAATGATGGACAATGTCATAAAATCTCCTTCCAGTCTTAGCATAGTTGGTTCTAGCTTACTGCTTCCTTATAAATTACAATAATTCATTTCAGCATTTAGTTTTTATGTTTGTCTCTCCAAATAGTCACATGTATATAATTATCATAAGGAGTTTTATTTTTTCAGAAAGGAAAAAAACCCAACAAAACATGCAAACTCATTAAACCCAAAATCCAGTTTACCAATGACTAGCTTTCTTATTTTTGGAATCTGGGCCTGAGACAAAGACAACAGTGGATGATTGTCATGATACAACATTAGAGAGGAGAGAATCTAGTGTTGCGACTCCTTTTTTTTTTTTTTTTGATATTCAGTGTTGCAAATATACTAATTCATTAAAAAATGCATAACCTCAAAATGTGCTTGGGACACCATATTCTTGGTTGATGTTGCCTAGATTTACACCACATTATCTTGCCATGCATGTAACTGGACAGTATCCTGTGTTTTCTGCCTTTTTCAAATCCTTTTCTTGCAAATTTCAACCATATTACTCAAACTGAATTTCATGTGCAGTCAAAAAAATGTGGTTACTTCTTGTCTACTATTGTCCATTTTGCTTGGAGCCCCAGTGATGCACTGTCTCCTCTACATAATGAATCATATTCCTACAATGATCAAGTCGTAGAAAATAATGAGTAATAGTGGGCCCAGGAGAGAATTGGAACTCGGATGCATTTTGAGTTTGACAGTGACTGCAGTAAGCAGTTGACAGTCCCAACTGCTCTTTAAGTGTAGCTCCAAGGCCAGCTTGGCATTTGCTTAAAGATTTCTCGCCATGTTTCCCTACCTTATGAGACTCTGCAACTGCCAGATGCTTTGCTGTCATCAAAGATGACATCTGTTTCTATCCTATTCTTAAAGCTTGCTAATGCTGCTGTGAAGGATATCCAAACTGCTGAGTTAAGGTTTGTTTGTGACTAAGCTATGCTGGCCATTGCATGTTTGCTTATCTTCTTTAGATGCTTACAAATTGGTTTTTAGGCATCAAGAAAAAAGTTAATTAACTTCACTTCCCCCCCCCGCCCCCCTTTTTGAAGTTGAGTACTGCTTTGTCCCATAGATTTTTATCTGAGATGAGCTCTCAAGAATAGTTACAACTATGCCTTAAAGTGGTCTGACTTTCTCTCTAGTTGCTATGGAGCAAATGTCTTTTGACCCAGCTGACTTCGAAGTACCTGTTATTTGCAATTCTGAGCTTGGACTGTGCTGTAGCTCTTGTTCGCTGTCTGATTGCAGCTGCCACTTTGTGTGAAGACAAGGGGAAAAAAAAATTGGCTAATTTAAGTGCCTCGAGGTCATCCCTTAATACCTTTCCCATAACTTAAAGGCAATCCAATGCTTCTCTGGGATGTCTTGCTACTGGTGTTCAGGTTAATTCTTTTTTCTGTTGTTATTTGTGCTATCCCCTCTCTGCTTTTTGTATCTCATTTTGTGCTTGTAATTCTTACTTTATCACAGTGTATTTGTGCTTTTTTATGTGTCTTCGGTACTACTTTAAGCCATCTTTGTGAGTTTCAGGTCATTGTAAACATGTTGATTTCATCTCGCCAGCCTTTTTACTCTTCTTCCTATTTTTCCTCTGCAGTGACGTAGTATACTTTTATGTTTGTACCTTCTACTACAATTCAGTGTGAAGCAAACCACTGCTTTTATTTTGTTGTTCTACTGAGTTTCCTTTTTTAGGATCATAAGTATTTTCATTGTCACCTTCTCCATCTTGTTTTATAGAATAAAATCTAGAAGAGCTGTCTCTCTATTTACTTATTCTGTCTTTGGTATATTGTATACATTCCATCCTGCATTGCATTTCAAAGACTTTTTGGTCAGTTTGTGTCCCACTGAATTTTTCATGCCTCTTCTTTTCTCTCTTATGTCTTTATACTTTCAGAGTAAATTATTTGCTAGCTGGAAACTGGAACTCGTCTTTTTGATCTTTCACTAAAACTGTAGCTAAATAGCTTTTGTGTGGGCTAGAGCCTTCCACTGGCTGTATCTGACAGAGTTAAGAAATAAGGAATATTATGAGGGAATAAAATTTGATGTCTTTATGAAATAAAGTATTCTTTGGTAATAGTATCCAACCCCTTGCTTAATTGCTGCTTTCATATTTAGTAAGAATAATTGACAAGCATAGTGGCTTATGTTACAAAAAATGACTATAAAATGTTTTTTAATCAGTCATGTTTTCTAGACTGGCTCAGTGCTGTGTGAAGAAGCATGATTTTGATGGTTTTTTTTCTTGATTTCCTTCAGCAAAGGCTATGTTTTGTTGTACAGTATGGGATGAAATGGCACACAGCAGCAATAACCAGATTAAGAAATGTAGTTCTGTATCTCTTGACCTCTACTTGAGGGCTACTCTCTTGCCATGTTGGTAGGTTGTATGATACACTTGGTGGCACTTGCAGATCTAAACTAAAGTTGATATGAAAAGATCTGGGCAAATAAACCTGGAATAGTGTAGGTATCATTGAAATAAGTGTAAAAATCCAGAGTTCGGGGAAGGACTTACGTAACTTCTTACTTGGTTCAATGGCACTTTATATAATACACTCACTGTTCTTTATTCACCTGATCAATATCTTGAGGAGCTCTTCAGTCTGTTTAATTTCAATGTCTTTTATTTTTGCTCTTTTAACTGTAAGAAAGAAGTACTTAAATTTCAGTATTCCCAGGGCAATGGATATTATTTAAGCTTTCAAAAATGCTGAGAGTTTCCTTGTAAAGACTGCTATCTCAGTATAAAGAAGTACTATAGTGCATTATGCTGCTTCTATATTTTTTCCTCAGCATTTTTATAAATTCAAAAAGTTCCTTTCTGCTGACTTTGACTTTGCTTTGGAAGAAGTTTCACCATCTTCCCTGGAAACTGTTTCTAGATAAAAAGTCTGAACTTCGATTTCTTTTTTTTTTTTTTCTGTATTATTCATTTGAGGAGTGTGTGCTTCATCCTTAATATGGTTCAATTCTGAGCTTGTTCAGAGTTGTAATAGCTTTATGCATATGAAAGCAATGCAAAAGATGTGTAGATACTCCTGAGGACTTAATAGATGCTTATTTTTGCATGTTCTAGTAATTATAGCTAACTTTCTTCTCTTTGATTTTTTTCTTTTTTTTTTTTAATTAGAATTAATCCTGAAAAACTTACAGACATCCAAAAGAGGTTGCAGGCTTTCTTAGCTCAAGATCAGGAGTTAAAAGACAAAGCTCAAAGGGTAAGTCATATGCTGCACTATATTTTTTTGAGGCAAGCTAGTCAAATAAAACTGCTGTTGTAATAACTGCTCATATGTGCCTTAGCAGCAGCATTTGGAACTGCTAAATTATTCTGATTTTTAAACTTTAAAACATGGTACCAGGAGGAACAATAATCTTGTATTAGCAGTTGATGGCAAGTGTGCCTGTTACAGCCTGTGTGAATTGACACAGGCTCAACATGGGTTTATGACCCTAATCCCTGAAGAGCCACCTGACCTACTGCAGTTGGGCCAAAGGAACATACTTATTTTAGGGTCTCAGGTAGTCAAATAGTTTTTGATTTAGTAATCACTGCTTCTCAGCTGTTTGAGGGTTTTTACTGTTTTGTTTGAGTCTTTCCCAGTTGTTTGAGTCCTGAACCCAGGGAGGAGTAACCCTATACACCAGTACAGGCTGGGACCAAATGGCTGGAAAGCAACTTTGCAGAAAGAATCCTGGGGTAACAGGTTGTCTTAGTGGGCAACAGGTTCAACATGAGCCAACAATGTGTCTTTCCAGCAAAGAAGGTCAAATGCATTCTGAGCAGCTCTAGGCAGAGTGTTGTGTTGCAGGCAGGTCAAGGGAAGTCATCCTTCCCTTCCCCTTTACTAAGCCGTCATGAAATGCATTCTGGAACAGAAATCTTGATTCAAGATTCTGGAATCTTGTACTGGGCTTCCAGTACAAGATAGACATGGACGTACTGGAGACAAGACCAATGAAGAACCACAAAGATGACTGAGTATGTGGTGTATCTCCTGTATTAGGAGAGAAGTATCAATTAGTTGGAGCCATTCTGAGTGGTGTTCAGTGTCGGGAGAGGAGGCAATGGGCATAAATTTATATAGAAAAAACTTCATTTAAACCCAAGGAACATATTTTAATGTGAGGATGTTTGAACACTGGATCAGGTTGCACAAGAGAGTCTCTGTCGTTGGGTAGACAGAGGGACTCTTCCAGAGGACTTTTCTTGAGGACCTGATACAGAACATTTTGAGAGAATAATAATTAAAACCAAGTTACTGAAAAGTATTGGATCTCATTCCTTGGCTTAAAAACTTAGAAATATGAAACCATGTAGGCCTCATGTGTCCACTTCCTTAATCAATTTTTATTGTTGTATCTCCTGAATATATATATATATCTGACAGTTTGCCCTTTCTCAGTGGTAAGATCCAATGCACTGAATAAAGCATTATAACTTTCATTTGGTTTTCAGTGAGCAGTGAAATAGCTTAGCATAGCTCTACCAGGTAAAATGGAGAAATATGTATATGGGACTATGAATTGGATATTTTTTTGCTGCTCTGATTAATATTGGGAGACACCATGAGCAATATGTGAATTTCACCAAGGTTTCAGCAGGTGTGGGAAAAGTTGGGAAAACTTAAGTAGGTAGATTCCTGGACTAGAATGAACTAGTTATGAAAGGCACTTTCCATGGCAGATGGCCTGTGAACCATTTCTGGGCATCATGCTGCTGCTTTGTGCCACACTGGACATATTTACTGAGCCGTCCCTAGTTTTTTAATATCTTTAGGCTGTGAACTCTTTGGGATAGAGCCTTATTTCTTGTGTTAGTGAAGAGTTGGAATATGTTGATTTTCTAAATTTACTTTGCTTGGATATTGTAAGCCTATGAATTCTGTAGTTGTACCAAGTGCCTTCCAAACTGCAAAATCAGGAATTCAAATAATGCGGAGACAAATGCAGAGAGACAAGATGATTAGAAGAAACATAAGAAAATCATTTAGGTCACTTTTTAAAAAAATAAAAATAGGTCAAATTTAAAGAGCACTACCAAGGCCAAATGATCAGAAATCCATAAATGCCAAAGTCTGAGAAATACAAGTTCTACCCAAGCAAAAGATTGCAGAAATCCTGTATTAGCATAAATACCTTTACTTGTCTGAGCTAGAATGGGAATTGATGACACCTGAAGACTTTCTGCTAAGTCTGAATGATAGGGTAAATGAAAAGGGGAGCATGAATGCTTAAAGCTAGACTAAGAGTTGTAGCCTTTCTGCTGAACTCACATGTCAAAAGAGTTAAGTTCCCATATATAAAACTCTTAAGGTGATGTTCATCTCACCTAACTTTAGGTGGCCTACATGAGCTACTCTGCCTGAGCTTTCATTTATAGCTGATAGAGAGGAACAAGCACTTCGAGGACATATTCTGACATAGATACCTCAAAATCCCTTTGGGATGGATGAATGGTGGTTTTGTTGCACTGCAGGGGTAGCCTGTGTGATATGACTGAGCTTGGACGCCTGGAGGAGAGACACTTAGTGGGTCAGATGACTGTCATTCTTACTTTCCTAAATAAAGAGTCTTAAATCAAAGTGCCTTAGGAAGTCAGTGGGAGCTTTGTGAATAAAATGTCTTCAGCAATGTTCAAGGGACTACTTTTAAAACTATTTTTGGTGTTTAGGTATCCTAGGCTTTTGTAGTGCACAAAGTATTACTTGTAGCTTGTGGAATGTCAGTGTAAGCTTCGTCCAGATGCTGTACAGGCCAGATGTCCTGGTGACATATTATGAACTTCTGCAACTGGCACAGGAAGTTGCAGTTACAACACTTTGTATCAGAAGTGACAGAGCATCTGTCTGGGGAAGGATGCGAGTGGGAGGAAGCCAGCATCATCTCACTGGGAATGAAAAATACTAACAACTCTCTGTTTCTGGCTTGGGCTTTTTAAGATATCTTGAAAGGTAGAGACAGACGATTCTGAATCAGGCAAAAGAAAATAAAGAAAGTTTAAAAATTATGCAAGAGTAAAACCAAGCATGAGCTGTCCGCCAATTTTGCAGAAAAAAATTAAATTAATTTGGAAATTGTTGTAATTGCTGTTTAATTACTCTTTCAAGCCATTTTTGTTGCATTTTTTCATTTATAGGTAGCAGTGCAGAGTCATCTTGCAAACAAACTATATATACATTCAATTTTTTAAAATCTTGAAGTATGGAGACAAGTGCTTTATGATAGAAGTGTCCCTCCTTAATGAGATTTAAGTATGAGCATTCAGATACATACTGTGCAAATGTGCTCCAGTAGTCTTACTGGATTTAGAAGGATAGAATCAGAATGTTTTTGGAAGGGACCTTAGTAGCCTTACATATCAATATGAAAAAAACCTAATAAAAATAATGCAAATTAAATCATAGAATCATAGAATGGTTTGGGTTGGAAGAAACCTTAGAGATCATCTCGTTCCACCCCCCCCGCCATGGGCAGGGACACGTCCCACTAGAGTAGGTTGCTCAAAGCCCCATCCAGCTTGGTCTTGAACACCTCCAGGGATGGGGCATCCATGACTTCCCTGGGCAACCTGCCCTCACCTGTCTCACCACCCTCACTGTAAAGAATTTTTTTCTAGTAACTCTAGTCCCTCTCCGGCTCTCCTATATGTTCCTAGATATTGGAAGGCTGTTATAAGGTTTCCCTGGAGCCTTCTCTTCTCCTGCTTGCCATGCTTCTCTTGATGCAACCCAGGATTACGTTGGCTGTCTGGGCTGCCAGTGCACATTGCTGGCTCATGTCAAGCTTCTCATCCACCAACACCCCCAAGTCCTTCTCCTCAGGGCTGATTTCTAGCCATTCTTCACCCAACCTGTATTTGTGCCTGGGATTGCCACGTCCCAGCTGCAGGACCCTGCACTTGGCTTGGTTAAGCTTCATGCAATTTTAATGAGCCCACCTCTCCAGCCTGTCCAGGTCCCTCTGGATGGCATCCCTTCCCTCCAGCGTGTCAACTGCATCACCGAGTTTTGTATCATCAGCAAACTTGCTGAGGGTGCACTCTACCTCACTGCCCGTGTCTCTGACAAAGATGTTGAAGAGCACTGGTCTTAATACAGACCCCTGAGAAACAGCACTCATCACTGGCCACCAATTGGACATGGAGCCGTTGACCACAATCCTTTGAGTAGCCAAATACTGACTTTGTATCCTTGTATGGAATGCTGTATTTCTCAAAGGCGTGGATGTTTTGCTGTCTAGCCTCTCTGTTGCAAGCTGCCAAAATCTTGATGCTTGTAAGAAATAAATTCCCTACTTGAATGAATCAGGTGGCAGTGAAACAGCGTAGCTATGCACAGAAGTTGACACAGGGCATATCTCACTGCGTTGAGGGCACGAGGTATAAGTGATTGTGTCCTCTAAGCTTGTTGATTTACTTCAAAATGCTTTTACTTAGTTTAAAAAAAAAAAAAAAGCGGGCTGGGGGTGGAAGAAAATTCTTGATTCCTAATTGCTTCAACAAGCTTCATGGTTCATTTGATAGGACACAATTCCTCTGCTGTTGCTTGCAAAGAGAGAGGATGAATCAGATTGTGGCTCCTTTAAAACCTTTGCAGTTCCTCTCATGGACTGATGCTGCCTTTTGGCACTTCTTGTAGTTTTAATATTTAATATGCCAATTCATCCAGTTCTGAAAAACAGTTTAAAAAAAGAATGTGTTTTTCTTGCTAGTTTGAATGTTACTGCGTAGGGGGTACTGGGACACTGAAGTGACGTCTGACCGATAAATTCTTCATTGCACCCAGAGGGATGTGCAGGGTGTTACAGCCTCAGATTCCAGTCACGCCCTGTTACTTTGAATTCTGTCTAAACAGCACATAAATTGAATTGTGTGTGTGTGTGTGTGTTAACACTTAAAACAATTATCTAAGAATCAATAAATAAAAATTTAAATACAGCAAATTAGTAGACCGTAGTACTTGTTGCCTTATGTATTTCTAGTACGTGTACAATAATCTCTGGGGGCCTTTAGCTACTATTGTAATAGAACTGTAGTATGTTTCTGATGCCCAATATGAACGTTTTCCATAATGGTATAAATTAACTCAAAGAATATTTTTCTAATGTTCAGTTACTTAAAAAAAACCTTTGGAAGTTATATCAAATGAAGAAAACTAGCAGTGGGCAACAGCAATTGATAGAAGAGCCGGAAAAGGTTCAAAACTAAACTTGTTCTCCCTCAGCTGTCCAGTGTGTGTGCACAGAGTGACCGAGTCTGAGGAGAACCGAATAAAATCCAAGAGACATGACAGTATGTTAGGTTGAAGTTTTAGGTTGACAGTATTTTAGGGTTAGGTTGTTGTTGAAGTGAAGGTATTGAAATAAAATAAAAATTACCAAAGTCATCTGTTGTATGCTGTATCTAACTTTTCTAGTTTGTGTGTAATTTCTTGGAGTGTAGGGTATATCCTTTGCTGGAAGTGTTCACAATGTCTGAAGTAATAGAGAATGAGGTCAGCTGAAGACTTTAATCATCATTATATTACTATTGTATGTTCTTTGAAGCATCTTATTTTAATTAGTTGCCTGTGTCTTTGAACTTCAAGCAATACCATTCAGCATTCAGTCCATGACAAACTTGAAAAATTGTTTTCAATCTTAGTGGGCTGAATCCTGTTGTCAGCTGATAGATGTGAGTTAGAACATCTGGCATTTGTTTAGTTTTCATTCTTAGTATTGTAGGACTTTGTACACAGTCAAAAGGTATGCTCTTTCTGCCCTTTATCTTCCATTTATTAATTCCTAGACCATCTGTACCAAAGAAGTACTAGTAATGTAAGTGGATAGCTTTACAGGTTATGGAAGAGGCAGAAAGAGATTTTCACCCTGTGGCATGTAGAGACTCAAGTAGATAGATCTTCAGATCTGTAGATGTTGCAACTCTTAGATTGACAGGAAAGACACTTCTTGTTTAAGGTGTTTGTGGTTTGGTTTTTTTTTCTTCTTTTTTTATGTCTACCACTGCAGTGAAAGAGGCGGCTCTGATAATTTCTTTTTGATATTGATTATTAAATTAATGAGATCTGACAAATTTCTAGTGTTCAAATTGTTTGGTTTTGGTGTTGTGGTTTAACCCCAGCCAGCAACTAGGACCACGGAAGCCACTCACTCACGCCCCACCCTCCAGTAGGGTAGGGACAAGAGGGAGGAAAGGAGGGCAAAAGGAAAAAAACTCATGGGTTGAGATAAAGACAGTTAATAAAACAGCAGTGGAAGAGGAAATTATTATTATTATTGAACAGAATTGAAAAGAATATACAAAATGAAGTGATACAATACAAGTCACTTTTACCACCAGATGATTGATTGCCGAGCCCATCCAATCCAGTGCTAGTCTAGCGATTGTGGAATTCCTGCCTGCCCGGACAGCCCCACATTTATATACTGAGCATAATGTCTATGGTATGGAATATTCCTTTTGGCCATCTTGTCCTTCTGCTCCCTCTTCAGCTTCTACTGAAAAAGTCCTTGATTAATGTAAACATTACTTAACAACAACCAAAAAAATATGCATTATGGACATTCATCTCCTACTAAATCCGAACCATAGTAGCTATTAGAAAGAAAACTAACTTTAATCCAGCCGAAACCAGGATATTTACATATCTTTCTAAAATGATTGATAATTTAATGTGAACAAACAAGTGTTTTATTTCACACCTCACTGTTGGTAGCAGGTGAATGGATTGTGCTAGCACCTTCCACTGCTAAAGTTCATTGAAAGACAATCTGGATGGGAAACTTTACTCAAAAATGTAACCTTTGGAAAAATAAGCAAATGAAAACTTATTACTGTAACGAGGTGGTGGGCAGCTTGAGAAGTATATGTCTTAGCTCTACATATCTTACAATTACTGGTTGTTGTTTCAGTTTACCAAGGGGAAAAGTATGACTTTATGATATTGCCTAATTTATTGTCTCACCTTTCTTTTCACCTCTGGAAATCTCTTACATGCATTTAAAGAATCCCCATAAGAAATTGATGCTTCTAAGTATTGGGTCTTTTCCTCCCCTATCTTGCATTAACAAGAAATAGAAGTTTTTTAAAAAAATTATTTTATATTCCACATGAAGTCTCAATGTAATAATTTTCTCTGACAGATACCTGCACATACCAGAACAGGGTGTGATTACAGTATGCCTGAATGTAACCCTTAATTTGCTATTGTTACTAATGTTTGCTACTTTAAGCCTTGTGATGGGAGTTTTGGCATGTGTTAGAAATTAGGTTATGAGCAACAGAAATCCAAAGATCATTTCTGATACTTAAATATTCCAGTATTTATGCTGCTGCTGATCAGCAGGAATAGACTATGTAAAAGAAACATGAGAAGAATAAGAATCTTTCCTTTTAGGAAGAATGGAGGAGAAAATACAGCATAAGATTAAGTTATTCTGTTATACAGGCCTTCCAATTTTCTTGGTGAAAGTCTGTTATTAATTGAAACTTCAGCCTTGGACTGGTCTCACTGAATGTTGTATACTGAATTTTTGTTGTTCAGTTGAGTTGTATTCACTGGCTGCCCGAATGTGATGAGCTGACAGCAAATGCAAGGTAATAAGAATTGTCCTAGGCCATGGTGAAATGTAGCTACCTTGAGTTGGATCACTTTCTGTTAGTGGTAAAGATTGTCAGGACACCTCAGATTGAAAACTACACAGTCTGTTTTTGCTTCCACGTAATTCAGATGTCAGAAAAGCATGGCAAGATTCAGAAAAGCTGTGAGGGGAAAAAAAAAAGAATCGGTGATGTTTCCTCCTGACTAATTTGCCATATTTTCTTTCTAGCGAAACTAACATGACATACCATTGGGAAATTCAGCCAATTAATGTGCATTTGATGAAATACTTGAATACTTAAAGTCGCATTGCTTCTGTAGTGATGTACAGAATACATTTTGGCTGATGGGCATTGGGTAAAAGAATTGCAGTCTGAAATTGATGATAGACTGCTTAATAGTGAAGTTCTATTTTGTGACAGTATGTTAGTTTCATATGCTGGTAATTGAATGGTTTCTTTTTTTGTTAAATAGTTTTCTTTTTCTTTCAGTGTTTTGTATCCTACTTGCGTTCAGTTTACTTAATGAAGAATAAGGAAGTATTTGACGTTTTCAAATTGCCTCTAGCAGAATATGCCCTGTAAGTATGATTGACTTAGAAAATAAAAACTGTATAGTGAGAAATTTAATGCTGTATGACAGCTTTAAATAGTTATTTTGACTATGTTAACACACAGAATTGCAGTCTTGTATGTACAGTTTCACATATATGCTGTGCTTTTGCATATTTTCAAAGGCATTCTAAATAGAAATTATGTGTAAAAGCAATTTATTTGTACAAAGATAAATAATTCTTACAGCAGAAGGTACATTTGATATATACAATAGAAGACAAAACTCGAGAAGCAAAAGAATAGAGAACAATAGGTTTTTGGGTTTGGTTTTTTTTTTTTCAGGTTTGCCCTTCAGCCTCATAGCTAAATGCCAACCTGTAAGGTGTATTATTTAAAAGAAATTGGAGTATGTGAAGATGATACACTGCAGTTTCATTTTGAGTGTAATTGGGACATTGCTACTTGGACATAAAATTACTTTCCGGAAGATTCAGTGCACTTGATAAAGATGAAACGTCTGCACTGGACTGAATAGCATCTCTTACTGTGTCAATTTCTGTACATATATGTGACACATTCCACATTTTGTATGGGAGGGAAATTAATTTTGACAGGTTGACTTTACAGATGACAACCACCTAAGATTGTTTTAAGACATGAACTTTTTGAATAATCTCATGGGATTTAGGGTAGTCAGAAGGGAGCAGGAAAGGTGTTCAAAGATGTATGGAAAATTAATTTTATGTCACTCGAATTTCATACAGAGAAGACTTAAGTCTTCAAACTTGTCAGTGTGGCATAATGAACTAGAATGTGACAAATTACTAGACAGTAGAACACCTGGTCTTCCTGTGCTGTGCTGCTATTAACATGATTATGTTCTTTATGGACAGTAAAGCTATTATAAAGGAGGCTTTCTTTTTGGACTGAGAAATTTTTAAAAAGGAGAACTAGTAAAAACTTGAGAGATTGCACTATGCACATGCCTGCCCCTTTACCTGTGCGATCTGTCAGCAGCTTTAAAACTTTACTGTAGATCTTACAATGCTGAATGTAAGCATCAGTGGCAGAAGATTAGGACAACTTAACACAAATTTAACCATTGTGTTAAGAAAATAACTGACAGATAGTGGTAATGCTGAATTTTTGGAATCCCACTGCCTCTTTCTAGCTTTCAGTATGGTGTACCCTCTAGCATCTGATATTGACGTAGACAGAGTAGTCCAGTTCTGTTCTTCTCAGGCCTCTGTGCCAGGATTTAGTCCGTCATCAAAGTCAATTCTAATCCCAGCTTTGTAAAGTTACGAATAAGTCATTCTTGTTTTAAAATGGAGGAAAGCAGACAGTTTTTTGGAGAGAGCAGGAGAGATTTAGTCAAGACTGTGAAATATATGGAAACGTAATCAAAACGTCACACGATGACAGTAAATCTGGGAGATAGTTTCAGGATTCTGCTCTAAGTACTCCTCAGACTGGTAGTCTACCTAAATACACCCTGCAGTCCTTTGGCTTTCAATTCAGTGCACATCCATTGATACAGTGGATCAGTCAGCTTAATTTATCTGAAAGGCCCTCAAAGTCTGGTACGTTTCAATTCTGCATTCAGAAGCAACCTTGGTTTATGTTCTGCACAAAAACTCATGGCAAAACCTGGGATGAGAATCCTTTCTTCCCTTTACCTCCTGTGTGCATTCTCTGAAAAATATTCCAGCCTTTCTGTGGAGATTTACTGCTAGCTTGATAGATGCTACTCCACTAAAAATGCTGCAGAGAAAACTGGCTGCTTAATGCCCGTCAGGTTTGCATTTCAGTCTGTCAGGCTGTTGCCCGCCTTCTCCATTGCTCCCTTGCCTGGTGTGTCTATGCACTGAGATTCTCTTAAGCTGTGTTGATTGAGCCTGCAGAAAAGCAGTAGTCTTTTTGACTTTTTATGTATTATGTAGAATTGTTATGTATCTAGAAAACAATATATATATATGTAAAATAAAAAATGTGTGTGTGCATGTCTATATACATACTTAATCTAGAGATTGATCACCTTTAAGTTATGGTACATTAGTATGCTCTCCAGTATCCTCTCATTACAAATTGCTATCAAGAATAATTTGCTGCAGGAAGGCTTGCAGAGGCCTTGTGTTAACATAGGCAGCCTTTCAGTTTGGTGAAGGAGAACCAGGGTGCTTGCATAAAAGAGAAACTTGTCTTTTCATTGCAAAGGACAGCTTTGAAAACCATAAGAAAATGTAAACAAACAACAGGGTGGAAAGGAATAATTAGTTAGTCTGCTTTTCTGAATAGGAGACAAGGTAAAGAGGAGGCAGGGATTCGAAATATTTTACATCTCAGGCACTTTATTTTGTTAAATACTAACGTATATACAGCAGTCTCCAGGGGCAGATGTTAATAGGCGAGTGTGTTGGATGGATGGGTGAGTCACAGCTCTAAGGGGCTGCCAAGGAAAGTAATTTTCTCTTTGATTTTCATCATGTCTTCCAGGAGAAATGCAGTATATTTTTTGTTTATCCCTGTATTGGTACATAGAGAATAAATAAAGGAGCTTGAAGCCAAGTTATTTGGGAAATGTCTGATACATACAACTTAGTACCCAGCTGATTTTGCAAGTCTTGCTTACAGATCAGTATTACAAAGTAGTAGGTGATTGCAGGTGCTGTCAGGTCTGAAATGGGTGACACCTGGGTACATGATCCATCTGTCCACATCTAACTGTCCTCTCACTGACCCAGGGAAAGCACCTAATCTCAGCCCAGTCCCCCTTACTGCATGGTCAGTGCAGAGGGTTTCATCAGTTGAGTTGTACCACCTGCTGTGAGCCAGTGCAGGGCTGCCTGTCACGTCCCCCAGACAGCACCCATCACAGTCTTTGCATGTCTCGTTATCCCTTTGCTGCTTCTTGGCCCTCCTTCTTGCTGCCCTTTTACTTCTTTTTCTAGACCCCAGTCTCCTTCCAACTAAAAAGCTTGCCCCTGATTACTTTTTCCCAGTTGTTTCCAGTCTTCATGCATCTGTAACCAGACTCTATTTATCATGCTGGTACCTAGTCTGTATTATTTATACAGACCTTAATATTCCAACCAGGGATCTGTAAAGTTTGGGCATTTCTCATATAACTATCCCCTTCTGGGTTTTCTGTAAGTACTTCTATAAGCTTCTGAGCTTTCTGATCCTGCCGTGCAGATCTCTGAACAAGCTGCAGTCTCTTCTCTCAAATGCCAGGGTCATTATTCTCTTAGTCATCATCCTTGGTTCTTCTAGTATCTTGAGCTAACTTTTCTGATTGTGCAGCTAAGCCTGGTATTGACCTTCACTCTCCTTAAAGGTAAATATATTTGCATATGCATGAGTAGCAGTTCCGGTAGAGTGCCTCAGAGTTTGTGAGTCCAGCTAACTTGGAGAGATACGCTCTAGAAATCTCTGTTGCCTGTGCTGTCCTTTGTTGCCCTTTGAGCTTGGGTACCAAGAGCACCAGGGCCTGCAACTGCAATGTGGAGGCTTCTTTTACTTTTCTGAAGAAGGGTACAGATCGGTCTTTGAAATGATTGGATTCCAACCATGACAATCCTCTTTATTGGCCTTCTCTTTGATCCTGACCCATAAACTCTTGATTAGCTTGGCTTTCGTTATTATTAGTAGAGTACAGTATATTTGAGCTCCTTAATGTAGAGGGCTAAAGCTGGCTAGTCAAATAAATAACACAGCAAAAGCAATTTCTCTGTTCGCTTTGGTTATTAATCAGACCATCTGGAAAGCCTATTAATTCAGATTTGTGTCACTTCAGTTGATTTGATTTCCCCTGTTTTCAAATGGTTGCTCATCCTATCTTCTGAAAGCATTTTAAATGTTAAATGTAGATGTAGCGTATATCACAAGGCAAGTAATACGCATTTCTTCTCTTGAAATAGCTTCTGGGAGTATTTAACCTTTTTCAGGCTATTTTAAATCTTTGTGTGATACTGTTCTACAGTAAAAGAAATCATCGTGCTGTGTTTTCATGTGTTCAAATTGTTCTGAAGAGGTTCACTAATGGAATACGTCTTATATTTAGTAAATGTAGTAACTTAATATTGGGATGAAGCGCTAACTTGTGTAAAACTGTTGTGCAGCACTTCTGCAGAAGGGACCTCAGATACTTTATAGCTGGCTCATATTTCAAAAACGGCTGGAAATCTTCCAGGTGCAGATTAGGAACTCTTGTGATACTTAAAAATTAAAAGATTGTACTGGGTCTTAAATTTCCCATTTAATTTGTCTTGGGCAAGGACAGATTTTTGCTCTGAGTGTCTTTTTAAAGAGTTAGAGAGATGCCCAGGTCTAACAGAGGCATAGTGAAGTTGGTGCTTTAATGTAAACATATTCAAGATCTTTCTATGACCATAATGAACAAACCTTGGAAAAGGCAGTATTTAAAGTCCGATACACCATTCACTTGAATTAATTAAAAACAAAGTTAATTAATGTTTGATTTTCCTTATTCAATAGCAAACAAAAGTGGTATTCCTCTTAAAGCCATATAGTGTTTGGGGGTTTTTTTTGAGTTTTATTCTTTTGACAATTATTTTCAGAAAATAAGTTAACTTGCTTTGAATTGAAGGAGGTACCTGTGCATTATAGGTGTTTTGTTCAGTTACTTTTTTGCATTCCCTGATAAATGTTAGGGAATGATGATGGCTGGCCACCTCAGTTTCTGTTGATGAATTATCTGTACTCTCATTTATAATAGCAAAATAATCTGTTGGCTTCAGTATTGCTTTTAGAAGCTGATCTAAAATGTCGTTCCGTAAAAGCTTGCTTACACAAGTCATTGCATTTCATATCAAAATATGAAACAGGATTGTTTATTTGATTTGTCAGTTGAATTTGTGTGGCTATTTTAAGGCTACCATAGTCTGAGGTGTTAGCATGTTTTTAATGTTCTCTGGTAAAATTTATGAAATATCACTAAGTAACCTAACTGCTTTTTGTCTGTCTTTATGAGAAAACTTTGCACGTTTCTTATTCCAGAAGAATAACACTAGCACTAGAATCAAAGAATAGGTGTAACTTCAGTTGGAGTAGGATTGTGGTCTGAGTGGCATGTAATGATTAAAACTAGTATCGCCCTTTCTAGTTGAAAGAAAAGCTGGTTCATACATTCAGTTTTTTTAGTTTGAACTCTAGATTTGCCAAATGGTTAAGAAATAAATTCTAAAGAAATTGTCAAATCAAATGTGGTGTGGGGTTTGCGTGGATGTTTTTTGTTTGGTTTTTTTTCCATTGGTTGGACTAGATGATCTTAAAAGGTCCCTTCCAACCTATGTGATTCTGTGAGGAAACTAGCAGTAGTAGAATGTGTTTGTCTCAATTTGTTTTCTGTTTGGAGTGTACTATAGAATAGAGGCAGTAATGAGACCAAATGCTGATATTTCTTTGAGAAGTTCTGTAATTAAGAGTGTTTGGGTATTATTTGTACACAACTTTGTTTAATCTTATCTACTATTACTTTCTTACCGAATTCGACCTTGACACCTTCCCCCAAGTCTAAGGGCTGTATTCTTTTGGTTCAGATGTCAACTGAATTCTGATAGTGCTGGTAGGATTGCTAAGCAGTGTAAAAAAATTAGCTAAAGCTAACTGATAATTAATTAAAGACACAAGTGCAGAACAGCAGTCTGGTGGTGGGATTTCCTATCTGAATGAGAAAAGTTGAGCTGAAGTCTCTTCCACATCATGGACTGCTCTTACCGACTTGTTTTTTTAAAACTTTCACATAGAGAAAGAGTAGTTTATGTCTCTCTGCATGAGAAAGAGAAATGACCACAGATTGCAGAGTTGCCGTACAGTACTACTCCTTCCAGTGCTTTATCAACAGTTGACAGCAATACTTTTTGTAGAATAATGTTGTGAAATCTGGAAAAGCAAAAAGCTCTTTCTCTTGTGAATGTGGTTTGGTTTTTTTTTTCCCCTCTTCGATCGCCTTGCCGAAGAGGTTGCACACTTATTGACGTCGCAGCAATCTCTTTCTGTGTGTTTTGCTGTGCTTGGTGTTAAGGCCCAATTCCAGGTTTGAATCTCCTCCAGCTGCTGCAATGAAGCATTTTATCTCCTTTATTTTTTTCTTCAGTTAGTCAATAGGCCAAACTTTAACGCAGAGAGTTTCATTGCAAAGGTAATTGTGTTAGCTGTCAAACTCTGAAGCAAGTTTAAGGTTGCTGGTTGCTCCTGTTTCAGTTCCCAAACATGTTGTGTTGTCCTCTGAGCAGTGCACTGTCAGTAAATGTGCAATATACATTGAATAAAAACTTACTTTGATTTTTTTTTTTTTAACATAAAACTCTATTTGCTTTACTAATGCTGTTGTTTGTAGAAGAAGAGTATTGGTTATCAGAAATACTTCAACAAACTTAACTTTTCATTAGAATTAAGGCTTCATTTATTGAAAAACTTGTTCCTCATCCTAATAGTGGGGGTTGCTTTTTGGGGGACGTGTCCACTTTTCAGTGTTTTAATCTGTGGCCAACACCAGAACTGCCTCATTCAACCAGAGGTGTGGATGTGTTTGGTTTTTATTTTTTCTTCCGTTGCTTGTTATTTCAGCACGTTGCCTCTACTGTTGACTCCTCTATCCCATTGGCTACTGTTAACAGGTCTGGGCTCTCCAGGGTCTACAGTCCACTTCTGCTGCTCTGCAGTACTGTTTGGATGCTTCATGGGCTGTTTGTAATGACATTTCCACCATGAAGCATAGATTTGATTTGATAACTTGGGTTTCTTCAGAGCTGTTTGGTGAAGAGAAAACATACTGCTCTCTATTTGAAACAAGGAGCATTGAGGAGAGATGTAGTGTATAAGCGTGCATAATCTGAATCAAAAGAGACTGGTCTTCTACGTGTGTGTGCACCTGTATATATGTAGTTATTTTAGTTGTTTAAATAATTTCCTCCTTTGGTAAGTGTATATACCAGTGCTGAGTATTGCAAACACTATCAGTTCTATCAGTATGTTGTGTTTTAAGTGTGGCTGTGCTCTCCATATGTTCCTTGTGCAGTACCAGTGGCCCCCCATGTTTTTTATTCACCTAATGGGAAGTCTCAGTGAGACATAAGTATTGGTTTTTTTGATTTGGATTTGACAGTGTCAGTTTTAATAATAGCAGGCAATTACAAAGTTCACTGAAGTCAAATGATCTGATGGAGGCAGAGTATGTGTTCCCAGGCAATTCTCTCTAGTATTGTTGCATTATGGTATTTTTGCTTTTTGACTATTTTATGCCCCTTTGTGTATAGAGTATTAGTAACTCTGAATTGTCATGAATAAGTGGGTAAAATTATAGTATTATTGGCACTGTTGGTTGCATATACCATGAAAGTAAAGCCTTGCTGCAGGGGGATGCAGGCAGGTGACGCTTCCTTTGAGGGAGCAATGTCTCTACCTTAGCTTTTTCTGCAATTAGGCATTTATCCGTATTGTGTTTGTTTTTCTAATCTGTGCATCGCTCTGAGATGCTGGGGATAATGTTCTGGGTGCACATCTAGCAGTGAAGGACAGTGACAAAGATCAGTGCTTTCTCAGTCCTTGACACTACGTCTGTGTATCTTGAATACCAAATTGCATTGGTGATTCTTCCACCATATTTTACTGTGAATCACAGATAATTTGTTCTTGTCTACAGCTTTTTAGGTTCTTTGTTTGCTTTCTTTCCTGGGAGGATTTGCAACCGTTCTTGACAGTTTTCAGTTATTTAATCTCCTTTCCTCTCCCAATGTTCACTTGCATTTTTTAAGGTAGCTAGTCCAGTTTTAGTCCAAATATTGTTTTGTAAATATGCTGGTTAAAATGTATCAATATAGATCACCATAATTAAAATTGAATCATTTGAGCCATTGACGAGGGCTTCCAATCTAGTTAGTTTTTGTGTATCTAGCTTTGAGATTAATTTATTTGTTTTGTTCCATGCTTTAGATCACTTGGGCTTGCAATGGCACCTCGTGTGAGATTTCTTCAAAAAGCTCGGAAACAGCTTTGTGCAAATGAGGCAGCTGGTGGGATGGATCACTTGAAGGAGACAGAGCAAAATAAAAATACCATCTCCATCACAAACAATGGAGTGGAGAAATGTGGGACTAATGTCAGTGGAAAGGTGTCTGTTAACAAAACAAAGGAAAAGGAGAGAAGGAAAGAGACTGAGGAATGTTCCTCAGAAGATGCTGAGAGTGGTGAGCCTGAGGATGAATCTGAAGAGGTATCTGAGGACGAGGAGGAAAAAGAAGTTTCTGTGCCAAGTAGGGTTCCAAACCCAGACTCCGTACAGTTCTTTGAAGAAGACAGTGATGACGATGATGATACTAAAGATCTTGATTTGCTGACAGTGAAACGGCGGGATGTTTTTGGTGTGGAAGCTAAAGATAATTCAGCACCGGTAAGTTCACTCGTAGTAAGGCTTATGGATCTTAATGATTTTATATTGGACATAATCCAAATATGGAGGAGGGGAAAAGAAAATTTCACTCTTAGCAGAATACTTGATTGAATCTAAGTATGTTGTCCATATGTATCAGAAGTCAGAAATTGCTACCAAAAGAAAAATGGTGTGACTTATATGTTTATTGTTTTATGTAATTAGCAGAAAGTAATTTTATTTCCATAACGAATATGCTTGTAGTTGCTCTAATTTATGAATAACATGATTTGAATACCTGGGAAGTTTTGACAGTTTTCATTCTTATCCCTTATTAATATGCTTGTACCTTTCTAAAATAGCTGCCACTTTCAGTCATGATTTTGATGCTGTAAAGCAGTTTATGGCACTGGGAACCAAATTGCAATACATGATGATGAGCCACTTCCCGATACAAATTGTAACAAAGGATCTTTACAGTAGTGTAACCTTCAAACCAGGATTTTTTCTTTCCACAGCACCTTTCCTATTAGGAACTGAGCCAGTATCAGAGAGAGAGAGAAAGGTGCATGCACTTCTTGTAAAGCACAGTTGTAAAGGCTTATTAAAAGCATTAATGTAGATCTTTCATTTCCTTGGCTTTATAAAATTCAGACTTTATAAATTCAGGATTTCTCTGTGCTTAGTGTTATGAGAAATGATGCTTTCATTTAATCTTTAAATACAATATTTTAGTAAAGGTGGGGTTTTTTATTATTTCTATACAGCAGATTTGGTCCGTGCATATTGTGAATTTTTTGTATATCCTCTGCTATCTAGCAACTATATCTGTTGTAAAGAGATCCAAGTGAAATAGCCATCTGCTTCAGCAAGATGTTTTTCTGAACTTATATGCATGCAAGGGGAGCCTCCTGTTAAGCAAAGTATTTGTTTTTCTGACTGGTATTTTAAATCTTTCTTTTTCTGTGCTGTTACTTAACAACACAGGGCACTTGTCGTGAACTTATGCTAATCAGCTCACTAGCTGCACTTATAAGCAGCATCTTCCCTTTAGTATTTAGTGAAGTGTTATAAAGTGGTTTTGTCAGCTAACTTTGTTGAAGATGAGCAGTTGCACAATAACCCAAGGGCCGCCTGCTCTCTCCTCTGCTGTGAGAGGCTGACACGGGTTGCCATCTCCTCCCAGAAATATAGGAGGAGGATGCTCCTGGAAGTACCTTTTTGTTCCTGCGATTCTAAGCCTGAGATATCCTGCTGTGACACAGCTGCAACCTAACAGTAGCTTATATCTCTTAATAAATTTTAGTTTCATGTAGAAAATATATTACTGCCTTAGAAACAAAGTGGAGTAAAGGATTTCTGCCTTAGTTGAAAAGTGATGTACTCACAGCTTTCATATTGCTCCTCCAGTTATCCCTGCTGAAGCGCACAGGCAGTTTTGCTTTAGTGTGTTGGAAAGTGAACGGGGAAGTTTTGTTCAGGAAATGGTAAAAAGAGAAACTTTGATGTAAAAGAATGAACAAAAGAAATTTTATGAAAAATACTAGTGATTTAGAAAGTAATTTGGAGCCTCACCGAGTAACCTTGCAATAATTTTCCAGCATTAAACATTTATAGGTTAGTTTATGCTCAGGCAAATTAGATGTTGTTTTCCGTGATTCAGTGTTGATGAACTGCAATAAGGGTTAGTGGGTTGTACTCGGTGTGCAGGTGTGGAAGACCTTGTATCACCTTACACCTCTTGTTCACGGAGGCATAATAACGAAATATTTAGTTATTCTTCTAAGCAGCTGTGAACAAACAATAAAAAGCATCAAGATCTGTATCATTAAGAACTTAAATATAATTTAAATACTCTCCTACAGAAATGCCTAAGGTACCGCAATATGTAATTTTTAGAAAGCAGAAATGTATACTAACTGTGGGAACTGGTCTTGATCAATGCATATGGCAGTGTGGTGTTTATTACCTTATGTTATTATGAAAATTGTTGATAAATTGTGGAATGCTTTAAATGTAAGGATTTTATTTTCAGTAGGAATAATAGAATAAGGTTTCTTTCACTAACCATGTATTATCTTTTTAATGTTTCGGTATACAGATGCACATAATAGAAATCACATAAAAGATGCACTATGCCCGAATCTTTCTATTTTGTGTGTCTATATATCTGAGCACCACATTTTGTGGATATTAAAAACAAATCGGTAACTTGTAGCGCTTTTTATATTCTTTTCCCATTTGTTTATTTTCTGTCTAAAGGTTTTGAAGTGTTTATTACTGCATTAAGGTGTTTCAGTTCATACCTAAAGAATTAGGAAGAACTGATTCCTCTGGGGTGTGACAAGCACTGAGCAGTGTGAGTTGCTGTGCCTTGGAGTGTCCTAGGGAGGAGCTGGGAACCAGTTTGACTACAGTGTACTGGATCATTGCGGTATTTCTAGAGTGAGGCAGTGCATTAGTTAAAAGTATTGAATGCTGCAGAGAGTCTAGGAGTATGAACATAGACTGTATACTTGGCTAGATCATTTAGGAGGTTTTCTTCTGTGTGCTAAACAGATGTTCTGTGGAAACATTAATATGTGATCAACTAATTGGGAAACTGAGTAGCCCACAAAGGTTAAATTCAGTTTGCATTTATGCTCTTAATGTCTGTGATTGATCTTGCAATTTCACTATTTTTACATGATGCTTATTGTTGACAGTGAAACAGTCCAGCTGTGGTTGTTGAGCTTCATGATGTCAATAGGAGTATTATGTTCAGCTTTAATTTTTGAGTAGCTACTGTTAGAGACACCATGGCTTCCTTATCCTTGTGTCTTCCCCAGCCACTCCAGTGGAAGATAGAACAAGGGGAGGTGTTGGGCTGGCTCCTATCCCATGTGGTGGTGTAGTGCCCTGGTGGGGTGGACTCACCCATCTTGATAACAAGGAAAGGGAGCTAGGCAAAAAGAGCAGGCATTATTTAAACTGATGATGGAATAGAAGGGGATTTGTGTGACTTCTTAGACCATTTTAGTTTTTGTTGAATATTCATAATACCCATCTTGACAGTGAAAGGTAGGTTCTGGTGTGAAGTGAGACACATCCAACGTTAGTTCTGACTTGCAGCTCAATTTCACTCTTCCTCTTTCCCTTTCTTAGTGTGGCCTGTGTTCTCTGTCTCCATCACTTTGTGAGAACAGACAAAGAGAAAAATCTGTTCTTTCTGCACTTCTGTATAAAAGAAAAAACCTTGGATAAGGTGAAAGACCTTGGCAGATATTACAATTTTGTTCTAAGCTTCTGAGCTCATTTTTTCAGAAGTACTTACTAGCTGCCCTATTTATGAATTTTACTTAAATATGTCAGGATTTTTAGCTGGTAGCATAACTCATGGGACTTATTTGGAAGTACAATGTTCTTATGCATAAAAAGAAGGTCATCTATACACAGAGCCATTAGCAGATATGCGGTATTTAGCTGTTGTGTTAACATTATGGAAATTATTCGTTTAAAGTGTGCTTAGCAATACTAACAGTATTGATGTTGCAAAGACTGTAAGTACTCCCTGGTTACAAACTGTGTTTTTAATGCTAATTTTATGAAATTGGTTGTTGCATTTGGAAGTGCAAAGGCACAAGAGGGCTGGTTGATGAGGAGATGTGCATCCCAAAAAAGAAATAGGCAAAATAGCCAGCAGGCCTGTGTGGATGAATAAGGAACTACTGGACAAGCTCAGGACCAAAAGCTCAGGACCAAAAAGGAGGCCTATAGAGGGTGGAAGCAGGAACAGGTAGAATGGGCAGAATACAGAGAAATGGTCTGAGTGGTCAGGAATGAGATCAAGCAAGCGAAAGCCCAGACAGAAGTAAATCTAGCCAAGAACATCAAAGACAATAAGAAAAACTTCTACAGATATGTCAGGGACAAGGCAAGTTGAGGGAAGTTGTGGAAGTTCTCTGGAAGGAAACAAGATACCTGGCCACCCAGGATATGGGTAAGACTGAGTTACTGAACAACTTCTTTGCCTCAGTCTTCACCGGCAAGGGCTCAAACCACACTGCCCAAGTCATGGAAGGCAAAAACAGGGACTCTGCAAATGAAGAACTGCCCACAGTACAAGAAGATCAAGTTTGAGACCTCTTAAGGAACCTGAAGGTGCATAAGTCCACGGGACCTGGTGAAATCCATCCATGGGTCCTGAGGGAGCTGGCGGATGAAGTTGCTAAGCCCCTTTCCATCATATTTGAGAAATCATGGCAATCTGTCAAAGTACCCGCAGACTGGAAAAAGGGGAACATAACTCAAATATTCAAAAAAGGGAAAAAAGAAGACCCAGGGAAAAAAGAACACAAACCCGATATTCAAAAAATGGAGAAAAGAAGACCCTGGGAACGATAGTCCAGTCAGGTGTCACCTCTGTACCTGGCAAGATTATGGAGCAGATCCTCCTGGAATCTCTGCTAAGACACATGGAAAACAAGGAGGTGGTTGGAGACGGCCAAAATGGCTTCACTGAGGGCAAATTGTGCCTAACAAATTTGGTGGCCTTTTATGATACTGCAACACACTTGGTGGACCAGGACAGAGCAACAGATGGTATCTACCTGGACTTGTGCAAAGCATTTGACACTGTCCTGCATGACATCCTGGTTTCAAAATGGGAAAGTCATGGATTTGATGGATGGACCACTTGTAGGATAAGGAACTGGCTGGATGGCCACACTCAAAGGGTTGTAGTCAATGGCTCAATGTCCAATTGGTGTCCAGTGACGAGTGCTGTTCCTCAGCTAAAAATCCTGACATATTTAAGTAAAATTCATAAATAGTGCTGGGACCACTACTATTTAACATCTTTGTCGGTGACATGGACAGTGGGATAGAGTGCACCCTCAGCAAGTTTGCTGATGACACCAAGCTTGGTGGTGCGGTCGACACACTGGAGGGAAGGGATGCCATCCAGAAGGACCTGGATAGGCTGTAGAGGTGGGCTCATTAAAATTGCATGAAGTTCAACCAAGCCAAGTGCAGGGTCCTGCACCTAGGACATGGCAATCCCAAGCACAAATACAGGTTGGGTGGAGAATGGCTGAAGAGTAGCCCTGAGGAGAAGGACTTGGGGGTGTTGGTGGATGAGAAGCTGGCAATGTGCACTGGCAGCCCAGAGAGCCAACCGCATCCTGGGCTGCATCAAGAGAAGTGTGGCCAGCAGGTCTTGGAAGGTGATTCCACTCTTCTACTCTGCACTTGTGAGACCCCACCTGGAGTACTGTGTCCAGCTTTGGAGTCCTCAACACAGGAAGGACATGGATCTGTTGGAACGGGTCCAGTGAAGGGCCAGGAAGATGATCAGAGGGATGGAGCACCTCTCCTATGAGGCCAGGCCGACTGAGCTGGAGTTGCTCAGCCTGGAGAACAGAAGGCTCTGGGAAAACCTTATTAGCAGCCTTCCAATATCTGAAGGGAGCCTATAGGAGAGCCGGAGAGGGACTCTTTGTCAGGAAGTGTAGTGACAGGACAAGGGGCAACGGTTTCAAATTGGAAGAGGGGAGATTTAGATTAGATACTAGAAAGAAATTTTTACAGTGAGGGTCGTGAGACAGGTGAGGGCAGGTTGCCCAGGATGCCCCATCCCTGGAGGTGTTCAAGACCAGGCTGGATGGGGCTTTGAGCAGCCTGCTCTAGTGGGAGGTGTCCCTGCCCATGGCAGGAGGGGTGGAACGAGATGATCTCTAAGGTCTCTTCCAAAAACATTCTATGATTCTATCCTTCTAAATACAGTTTGAAATTTAAGTTTATTTAGAACTGAGATTAAGCCTATAGTATTTTTTTCTTGGTTTTTTTTTTTTGCACTTTAATTTTAGTCGTTTTGCCAGATGTATTGTGTACTGTCAGACTTTTCTGTTTTAGGATAGAGAATATTAGATGACTGAGATCTTAAGACTGCTGTGGCTCCCTCCCTGCTCTTGTTTTATGGACCCCTAAAAATCTTTAAGTGGGGTGCTTACTGGCTGCTTGGAACACTGTAGTACTCGTGAGCTTACAGAGGGCTGCCTTAAATAGTACTTGCCACTTCCTTGGAGTTACTCTGGACTCTTTGAGAGTCTGTTGTTTTTATACTGTAGCTATGGAGTGAAATTCTTCTATATATGATGATTTTGTCTCTTGTTACCACCCAGAGAAATGAAAATTAATTTTCAGAGTTGTGATTAATCTCGATCGCTTCTCTTATATTGACTTTTCCTTCTGAATGGAATCTCTCTCCTTCTGTTCCATGTTATGAGAAAGATTTTTGACAATCTTGTGTTTATATACTTTATGTGTGAAGCATCTTCTCGTTCCTCTTAACAGCTCTTACTAGCTCTTATACTTTCATATTAGTTTAGTGTGACTTTGTCTCCTCGTTGCCCTTCAGGGGGAGAGAGAAAATACCCAAAGGAGGGGAAAGGAGCTGGGGTGAGCTGGCTGGCTCTGGTAGCGGCGTTGCTTTCCTTTTGGATAGCCCTGTTTGCTTTTGCTATTGCAGTGTGTTGTGTCCAAGAGAAGAAAGCTGCTCCGGGCATCCCGCTAGCTACAAAAGGAACATTATTCCTTGTAGACATGTTGCAAAGCTAGCATTCTGGCAGAGGCAATACAGAAGTTATTTATTTTGAAGTTAAATAAAAGTCAGTACTGTGATCCATTATATAGCATAAATTTTCCTTCTACAGGACGCAAGTGCCTCAGGCTCTCAGCCTAGTAACAGTGTGCTTGAGTATTTCTAGATGAATTATAGTAAGTAATGATATTTATCAAGTACAAAATATTTGCATACAGGTAATGTAGGCTTGCATTTGGATATTAGCCAAAGTGCTTCAAGAATACAGCATTATGAAAAAATATCTTTTATCAGCCATGAATAGAAATGAAACCTGCTGATGGTACCTCAAGCCTGTTTCTGCACAGCAGCTAACAGGGAATGCATTCCACAGCAGACGGAAAATCACATTTTCTTCCTGTGCAATTTCAGTACCTGAAGTACAACCAAAACTTCTTTTTTAAGAATGTCAAAGATGTCCAGTTATATTCTATGAAATTTGAAAAAGTCTTGTCTTTCAGGAGTGCTGCTGTAAATTACACAAAAGACAGAGCAGAAACATTTCTTCATGTTCTTGAAAAACTTTGTGTTATTAGACAACTTCTGCTCTTGAGACTTGTGGGCTGGCTTTGTTATTTTTAAGTAGAATGTTCATGAGTTACTTGCTGGGTTAAACTGTGTCACAGAGGGTTTTCATAAAGGGTCTTTCATAAAAGCCCGTAATCCTTTTTAAACACTAGTTCCATAGATCACTTACTGTTTTAATCATTCTTCATTGCTTTTTCAGGTTAGCTGCTTTAGCACCCTTCTGTCTGCTCCATATCCATCTTCAGAGTTCTTTCTAATGATTTCTATTTTTATTATTTTTTAGCAACTTGTGTAGTGTATGAAAAAATTGCTGTAAATATTTGAGTTTTGAGAAATTGAGAAAATTTAAAATTTTCTGGGTTACTGGTAAACTATGTATTTCAAATAAATGGCTGCTATATATCTCTCAAGGTATGTGTGCAGGATAAGATAGTTGTCCTAAATATTTTTAATCATGGTTAAGATCTGTATAGAAAGTATAATTTAGGAATTCTCTTTTACTATCTGCCTTTATCACCGATCTCAGCTTTCTGTATCATAAGCTATGGAGTACATAATTCGGATGTGCTGGACTTAGCTTCTGTGAAAAGTCTTACATTTGAAAGTGCTTTTGAAGTATTGTGAACTGTGGTATTTTTGACATCCATCCACAGTCCATCTTCTGGGCCTCTGCTGCTTTTGCAAATATGAATCTGCAAATACTTGTGTAGGGGTCTTGCTTTGAACATTTTCATTGCAGGTTTTTGAAAAGTACCTTCTCCTTTGAGGCGGGAAAGGCTCCCCCAGGTCTGAAGGAGTTTGTTCACAAGTCAGTGGCTTTTCCAGCTGGCTGCCATGTGCTGCTTGTCTCCTGGAACAAGGGGTGTTCACAAGTTAGTAACCACTGTGGCACACTCCTGAATGGTGCCACCATTTTATTTCAGTTACTGAAGCCGTAGGTTAAAAAAAAATTCCTTAATTCCATATGTTGTCTGAAGCAGCCTCACAAGTTGTCTTCGCTCTGTTGAAGCGTCCCATTGTTTGCTGATCTAACGAGAGGAGTCTTTTTTGCAGAATATTTCTGTGGCTGATGTGTACTTTGAAGTACTTTGAAACTCCTGTTTACCAATGTAAGTTTTCAATGTGTTCTTTACGAAGATCTTGCAGGTGGATTGATGGTTCGTGCAGTGCAGAGTGATGTGAGCAGGGCAGACTATTCCTTACGTGCTCAGGTTTCAGCAGCTGGTGCTAATTCAGGTTGCAGTGAAGCACCCTTTGTCTTGTGATTGAATAGACCCAAAATGACAGAGATGCGTGGTCTTGTATCTCAAGAAATATTAGAGTACTGTATGATCTAAAATGATTCACTAAAATATCATTCGTTAAATACTTCTAGTAGGTTACTGAAGCCTACAGTAATACCCACAATTTTAATTGTGCTCAATTGCTGATTTATAGCCTTGTTTAATATATTGCAGCAGTTTCACAGATGAGGGTGAGCCAAATAGTCTGCATTAAAACTGCCTAGTTGTAATCAATATTCTCTGAATCCATAGGACTTGTAAATTCTACAATGTCACAATTTCCTTCAAAATCTTTACTGCCTGAGTGCTTGCTGAGTGATGGAATTGGAAAGACTTATAACTATGACATAGTTTTTGGATAAGTGATTTTCTAGACGTTGAGTGCTAAAATTGTAAAATGCTATTAGAAATTATACAGCACTAATTTTTAAAGGAAATGCTGCTTCCTGAAATAGTAATAAAACAGACCTACTAAGAAATACATATCTGGAGTTTCCTGACTACTGTCAGCACAGTAGGTAGTTACAATAAAGAATAATTCCTATAATTTTATATGTGAATGTATTCTCCGATACAGATACCTGCTACTGGAGAGTTGCTTAACAAACTACCCATGTACATCTTACACAGTATTTTGGGGCAGATTTCTGAATTCAAATCAGAGCTGTGTAATTTTTTAGCTGGAATCATTTGATAATTATGAGGGGAAAAAAAGTGGTTTTGGTGATGATTCATCAGCTGTTAGTCAAAATGAGTCCCGTGGTAATTAATTTCAGTATCACTAACATGCAAATTGTAATTTAATGGCTATTTTAAAAAGTAGAACTATGTTTAGTACACAGTTTCCAAATAGTGACCTGCTTATTGACCAGGAGCTAGGTCGGTGATCCCAGCAAATGTCCGTGGTCCCATGGAGCTGATGCTCCTTGTTTCCATGAGACTTTGATTTGTCCCAGCTGAGCAGAGTTGTAGAGTTGGCAGGGACAGTGGGGAGGGGAGTCTCTTACCTTCTGCAGCCTGGGCTCTCTGCTCTCCCTCTTGGAATGGAGAAACAGCTACTGCCTCTGGGGATAAAAGTCTCTTAAAGGAGCTTTGCTTTGAATGGGTGAAAGGAAATAAAAACAGGTAAGGCCTCAGCATCTAGCTTTATTTCAGTCAGAAATAAATGAAGTTTAAATTGCTTTTCTCCCAGCCTGGCCCGGAACTCTTATAGGTCTTCCCATCCTTCATTACCTGCACCAGGCTGTTCCTCTGGTAGCTCTCTGCTTATTTCAGTGCAGGGCTGTTCCTCTCCTTTGCCTGAGCTCTGTGTGTTTATTCCTCCAGTGGGAAATCTTGATGTGGCTGATGCTGACAGGCTCAGCAGCATAAAAGGACAATACATATTTCTGTCTCTGTAGGTCTCTCGCTGTCTTGGTGGAGAAATAATGCCTATACGTCATTAATTTTGGGGAAATACTATTTTTGCAGTTGTTATACTCTTCACTTTACATACAGTACGAGGCTGGTTTTTGTTGGTCTTTACTTCTGAGTGATGTTCTTGCATTGGGCTTCTTTATAAAATCATTAATGAAGGGCAGGGGGTCTATCTGGGGAGGTTGCAAATCACAATGTCACTCCTAAAATTTTTTTTTTTGTAACAAAGGGAGATAGAAGAACAAGCTGATGATCCTAAAATGGATATTAACAGCTGCCTTGGCCTTTCCATCTGATGTTTGCTTACATAAAGATAAACTGAAAGCCAAAAATGTACCTCAGCCACAGCTGTTTGTGGACTTGTAACACAGGAGGCAGATGGGCTGTTATGCTCCAGCCGTGGGAATTCACTGCTTTGGGCTTGCAGAATCAGGTATTCCTCAGTTTGCTTGTGCATTTTGGGAACTGTGTGCTGATGTAGAATTACATCATCTCTGCTGAAGAATATATCACTGTGAACTCTTGCTGTTATTTCCTGCAAAGTGTAGTTAATGTGAGATTTGGCATGGGAAGAGGGCATCTTCTTAGAACGCATCCTGGCGCAGGGACAAGTACTGTGTTTGCAAGACAGGTATTCACAGTGTTTTCTAATGTCCTGTTAAATGAGGTTTTCACTTCAGCTTGAAATTTGGGATTCACCTCAATTGGAAATGGGAAGTATATTTGCAGAATGAAGTAAAAATCTGGAGTCTTTGTTTTCATGGTATTTTCACTGCCATTTGTGGAGAAATCTTAGAGTCTCAGATAAGAGACTAGTGTGGGTTTTAAATTATTTATTCAGCAGCTGTGGGTCATAGTAATTTGTTACGTTCTCTAGCCTTTGATCCAATATATTCCCCAACAATATTCTCTGGAAAGTACAAATAAGTTCTTGTTTATCTATATGGTAGCTTTTAGAAATAAGTATGCCATCTGCAATATATATATATATGTATGCTACACGCAAGAATGATGTGATAACAAAAAAGTAATGACCAGTAAGCAGAAATCAAGAGGTGCTATCAATGTGGTAGGTCAGTGAGTGTTGATACAAAGTGTATTTTTCAATTAGTGGACTGAAAAGAGAAATACTCATTTCCAGCTTTAGGACACGAATTTTGAATCAGCATTTCTATTACGTACAGCTCTTAGACCAGTCTAGAAAAAGTGTAGGAAGAAGGTGGCGTGCTGTAAATCAAAACTCTGTAAATAGCTGTGACAGAAGCTGTTGGGACTGATGTCAGGAGGGGACTGAAGGGAGAAAGGAGGGATAAAGTGAGAGACCAGAACTGAGAGGCTGCTTTTGGAGGGGGATGGCAAATGCGTGAGGTGTCTTTCCAGCCTGATCCTTGGGGAGCCCACAAGATACTGTTGGCAGATTCCTGTCTCTCTTAATGTTGCATGAAAATTTATACTACATTTTTTTTGTGCTGATTTTTTTTTTTTTTAAGTATGTGTCAGTGTATTGCTGACTACCAAAGTTTAGAGTATTGACTCCTCACCTAGTATGTGATCCCCTATCTGCTCTCCTTCATTACAACTCCTTACTGCTACAGTAGTTACATTTTATAGATGTAAAGGGAAGCAGTCCTCCAGTCTGAATTCCCTGGATATCATATCCCTGATACTTTACTCTGTCACTCCTGTATTGAATGCCAAAACTGAATTTTGCTTAAGTGCATCTTTCAAAATGCATCCTATTTGGATCTGAAGGCATGAAGCGATTAAAAATCCTCCACTATTAAGAACTTTTCCCAGTGGTTTTAAATAATTTTTCGTGTTGCATTGAAGAGGTCAATATGGGATCGAAGAATAAAGGCAGTAGAAGATATAATAAGAGGACAGCAGCTGAAAATAAAAGCACTCCAATAAATATTATTTTGGCCTGCAAGAGAGACTTTATTTTAGCGCAGGGAAGAATGTGAGAAGAAAATGTGATGCTGTTATGGAGGAGGTGAATGATATGATATAAATTGAAAATGCAATGTGCAAGTGCAAATTAAGGCAGCATTTAGCTTGGGGACACTTTGTTACTGAATGTTATCAAATGTTGCAAGTAATTTGGAGGGCATCCCATAATTCCTTACGTATGTGAAAGGTGGTGTGGGAGTTGAAGGTTGAATATTTTGACTGGCCGAACTTGAGTAAAATTTCTGCTCCTTGCTGGTTCAAGTATTATAATTAGCTTAACAAGGCAAGCCTTAAAATAAAAGTTTTATGTATCACACTTGCAGGTAATTTTTTTTTCCTTTCATTTGAAGACCAGCGTTTACTTTAAGCCAAGGAAATGTTATGTTTTCATTAGCCACTTTTGTTCTTCTGGCTGTACTTTTCCAATCTCTGTTTTAATGTGGGAAATTTAAAGCATAAATTACTTTGACTTCTCTCCATTTTCAAGAAGTATTGTATTCTTTTTAGTGTAGATGAATTTTTCAGTGGGTCATTGAAGCTAATCAATCTTGATATTTCTCTGCTACTGCTAATCTTCTTTTATGGTTGGAAAAATAACATCTTCGTATTTTATTTTACCTCTGGACACTTTTTAAGCACTTATGAGCAGTAATAGCCATCTAAAACATTTCATGATGTAATGCAGAGCAGCTGCTAATGATTAAAACTAAGACAGCTATAATGGAATATTTACTGGGTAAACTGAGAAGAGACTAACAAGTAAATGGTGGTATGAGAAATGCTGAATTATTCTAGTGAAAATACATTGGAGAATGGAAATGCAATTTTAGATTGAGTCTGTCAAGTGTGAGCAGCTCAAATGAAACAAATCTTGGCATGTTGTTTTCAATTTTTGTTTTAGTTGCTGAAGTAACAGTTAAAAGGGATTTCAAATGCTGCTGTTACGTACTTACCTTAATACTGTGTAAGTGCTGTGGTCTCTGAAATGGGTAGGGCTGACCTGGCATCCACGCTGTGCTGGAGTTGGGGTGGGTGGGTAACTGATGTAGTTGAAAACTGATCTCACTTGTCCTTCTTTTCTTTGGGACTTTGGCTAGATGAATTTCTGTACCAGCATATTCTCTTGTTCTGGAACTTCTTGGACATAATATCTACAGAGTCAGGCAATTCCTCAGATATTTTCTTGACAAAAGATACTAAGTAAATCAGAGCAGACCTTATTTTACTTTTTGTGCCTGTATGAACACTAGGAGGGAATCTAGAAAAGGGCACATTCTCTGCTGGTGCAGGATGCTTGCTACCAAGTGGATACAGCAACTGATATATCAGTTAGATAAGAAAAACATCTAAGAAGAATCTACTCCCTTATGGTGAAGGAGGAGGGACTTAGGGAGGAAGATATTTGGGCTGTTGGATTTTTGTGGGAGTGAGGCAGGTGGCAGACTGTAAATAGGTTGTTGTTTTTTCCCCCATTTCCAATTGCCATATCTACTGAATTTGTTTCAAGAGTGGCCCTAAACTTTCATATTCTTAATTCTCTTCAGCGCTTTTGATCAATTCCTTTAGATTTTCATCCTCCTTGAAATGTGGTGGGCATTTGTGATTCACAGAAAAAGTGCAATATATTGCTGGAAATATATTTGCAAAGCGGTACGAAGCTCTCAAAGCTCAGAAGTATCTTTACAAATGTCGGTGAACAAGGCTTACCTTGGGAATGTTTGATGAGGTGGCTCAGCATAATAACAAACCAGTTGCTCAGATAGGGGCGACATGAAATTCTTCCCAAGTGTAGCTGTGTGTTTGAGCGTAGTGAGATTAATGTGAGGTGACTCAAGTTCCTCAGTCATGAGAAATTATGTAGCGGTTAAGGAAATTTTAGGTTATTATTTTTAACTGTGAACGTGTAACAGATTTATTTTGTTGCATTTGGTCTGTTTACTCTGAGTCCATGCTATGAGGTCATTTTCCATGCTTCGTAAAAATATTCTTTTTGTTACGCAGAGGGTTCTTAAAATTCATTGAGCAGTTCTGTGTACATTTATGTCAGTGTTTGTGAACTGGGTGTCTGTAGCCCCTGCAGCTTGCATTTGCAAAATGATGGAAAACTCTCGAAGGTCAAAGCTTATGTCCCATGATAACCTGCAATGTGAGTATGAACAGTGCATTCAGGCTTTTTGATCTTATCCTTTCCTGTTTTATGTATTCTTTTTGTATATCTTAACAAGGAAAAGCTCTAGGTTTTTATCTTTGGAGCTCTCTGAAAGCGGGACTTCCTATCTTGCCCAGATCGATGAATTAGAACTGGGTTTTGCTGTCTTTAGACAGACTTTTGCAGTTCTCTTACCTTCAGCCGAGGGGCTGAAATCCATCAACGAGAGCAATTTAGGGCTATCTATCATCTGCCTTTTCAAACCGTCCTTCCCGAGATCCGGCTGGAGCGTACAGCTACTGTGCTCGCTGTGTTCACAGCCTGAAAGGACTTGGTACAAAATAGAAATTCAGCGCTTGTGCTGTGAGACCTGGGGCATCTGAATGTCAAGCTCTATCTGATGAAATTGCATCCTTCTCCTACTTTAATAGCATTGCGAGGATAATATAGTTTAAATTTATAGTTGTCATAAGGATAAGGTCGGCAAGTAGATTAGAGATGAATTGGAATTGACCCTGTTTTGTTTTCTCTTAAGTTAATTTACTGACTTACTAGGCTATCAGTTCCTCAGGATTCAGTGCCTGACTAAGTTGTGTGACAGGTTGGGTTGTCTTAAACTATTCAAAAATAAAATATATGATGCATGTGCATATAATACTTAACCTGTATATGTTTTACATATACAAATGTATATGTATATAATGTCTAAAGATTATTGTATAAAATATTAATGTATGTATTTTTAATGTCATGCACACAACATTAGTAAATATATATGTATGTGTATATATATATTTGAAAAATATGTTACCCAAATACTTCTACCTCCAGCATCTTTCCTGAATAACCTTATTCTTGAGTCCCTGGACTTGTCACATTTTTTTATGGGGTTAATTTTGCTCATGTAAGTGTCAAGAGTCTAAGGATTAACATGTAAATTTTTGTGGTATGTCTTACTATCTCAGCTAGGAGTACCAGCACATAACAGGAAATTTTTGGAGTTTTGTTTTGTGATCATTTGGAAGATGTGCTGTTTTAGAAGGTGATCCGAAAAGGCTGCAGAGAAGCAGGGTACACCTCTCAGGCAGTGTTTGTACTGTAGGTATTTCATATGATGGTTTTAGGATAAGCTTACTGTTGTACAGGAGCTGTGCTTCACTTTCTGTTCCCTTCTCCCATACTTTCTCTGTGGTGTGTTTCCTTCCAGTAGTGCTGACTCTATCACAAATGCAAGAGTTAGCTGACTCGGGAGAAAGAATTCCTCACCAATCAGTTTTCTTTGTGCAGAAAGATAAATCTGCCATCTCTCCCAGCCCTGTATTTGTTCTGAATGGTTGTTGGTCGATAGATTTTCAGGAAAGAATGAGTTGATACCATCTTGAGCTCGTTTTTGTATGTAATCAAGGCCAGATGCAAAGATGTCTTGTTCATCCCAGGCTACAGGGATAGGAGTTCTTGAATGGCTTCTCAGGAGTAACTGTAACAACGCAAGCCATCCTTTTTATCTTCTGATGTAGGTTGAGGAGCTGGAAGATAAGGTTTCTGTTATCTATGGCTGCTATGGTAAGCTATGCATAGCTAGACTTAAGAAAAAGCAAGTCATCCCTTTTGGTTTATTCAACCTATGTGTTTTCCTTCAGTGTAAGTGGTTACAGTTAGTAGCTTGAACTTCTGTGCATCCCCCCTGTGCATCAGGAGTGGCAGAAGTTGTCACCAACTATTGCTCTGTGTTAGCTCTAATTACTTACAAGGAGGGAAGGGGTTTGGGGTTTTTGTTTTGTTTTCTTCTAGGCAAATTTCAGGGAAGGTACTGCCCAACCAAAAGGCATATACAATAATAATATAAGTAAAAGTATGTGAAGAATATGAGATTTTTGGAGAGAAGGCAGAAACATACTGATATGTAAACAGAAATGGAAGCTTGCCAGTGGCAATTAGAAATTTTAATTCTTCTGGGACATGAGTTAATTTAAAATGTATGAATTGTTAATACTTCACCTTTTTATTGTATTCTTTATTTTGCATTGGATATGCTAATGGCAGTTAAGTCAGTAAAACCTACTTCTGTTTTATCAAAAAGCTGCTGCAGTTGTCAGACATGATTTTGTGAGCATCTGCCACTTTTAATATTGGGTTGGCAAACACCCAAATTGTTAATGAATAAATGAATTCTAAGATCTTAACGGGCTGTGCTTTTATCAGAAGGCTTTTGTGGCTAGCTGCATACACAACAGGCAACACTTCCAAACACTGAGTTTGAGCTAATTAGACTATCTCTAATATATGAGTCATTGATGAAATCACTGAAAACTTTAGTTGAAAGAATCTTAAACAAACAACCAGCAACAAAAAATAAACCTCAACTGAAAAAACCTACCCAAGAACTAAGTCCCTCTTATTCAAATTGAGAAGTATTGCTAATCCCAGCTGTCTGTGGGGGCAACGTGCCAGCTGTCCCAGGCCCGGATTTCAGAGCTGGCTGCTGTGACGAGTGCTAGACAACAGGAGACCTCATTTTTCATACTTCTGGTGGGGGAGGGGGGGTAGAAGCATATAAAATATTATTTTTTGAATGGTTGCTTGGCATGGAACGAGGAAAAAAACCTGAGGAAGCAGCATCCCTTCCCCTTCACTTAGGTGCTGCCAAACTGAGTGCAGCGAAGAGCTGCATTGAATAAATGTGGTTTTTTGGCAGATGAACTATTCAGTTCTTTAAGCTATGAAACAGGATATTTTTCAGTGTTCTAAAGGGTTAAGGTGGATGAAATTTTCTGTATAGACTAAGAAGATGACTGCTTACTTCAGAAGGAAAGAGAGGAAGCTTGCTTTAGAAGTGTTACAGACCTTTCTGCGTGGCCTAGGACAGGTCACCCAATCTTTCTGGCCCTTTTGTAAAGCATTTAATGTGTGTGCTTAAGCTTAAATGCTTATTCCTGTAATTGCATCCATAGATGTACAGGTGCACGTTTCTAAATTATTTGTTCTTACTCACCTGTGAAAAGAACACAGTATATTTTTTCAGAGGGTAAATCATAGCTGCTTTTGAGTGCTCAGATGATTACAATGATGAAGCCATGTAAGCTCTGGCATAACCTCCCCATGTTTTACCAGGTAGGACCTCTATGCTGGCTGCATTGCGTTCTGTGGTGGCAACTGCCATATGTTTCGGAGCTGACTTCAATGGACATGGTAAAAACTAATACTTCTAGTTGTTGGGAAGATTTCAGCATACTGGTATTTTTATTTTTTTGTTTAACAAAAAACTCCAACACCCACCAAAACCCAGCATATGATGATGGAAGCTTCTTCCCTCTATATTTTTGTGATATGAAGGATGTCTCTCAAAATTGGATTACTAGAAAAATGTTTTGCTAAAAAAATACCTTGATTCCACAAGGATTCCAGAGCATTCATTTTTATCTTCATTGGTTATAAATAAACATGGAGAGTAAGAGATTGAATAAATACCTTTTGCAGATTTTTTTTCTGGTAGGAGACACTATTATGTCCAAATACCCTGGAGTTCTGTGTAATGTGCTGTTGATCAAACCAAAATCTTGATATCCGTTACTACCTGTGCATGAGGTTCACAATCTAATTACATATTATATGAAAAAGAATTTCCTGCCTTCTAGTTCAGTCATGATTTTTTAAATTTCATATATTGCCTTGTTTCTTGTATTATGAAATAGAGTGCATCTCTGCACTTATATGCATTTTTAAATTTTTAATATATTTTTTTTAAGGGTAAAGATTCTTAAACATTTTTATTTTCTGTGTATAAAAATTATTTTAAATGTTCTTTACCCTTCCAGTCTGTCATCTGTGAACTTCCTATAATTGTTTCTCAATAGAAACAAAACAAGTTCATCAAGAAATCAAAATAAAGTTACAAAGTAGTAGCTTTAAAGTATGAATTTCAGGGAAGTTTGTAGCTTGCTGAGAGAATTATATTACTTCTTTCAACAGTGTAATCATTTGTTCTGGTAGTATTTATGCTCCTTTCATTTTGATAAAGAAGACAGTGAAGGCTGTACTGCATAAACTGTAAAAGCTATTGGCCTCAGCAGTGTTCTCGTGCTGAAGCTGTGTGGTCAGAGGCATCCAAGCAAACAAACAGAGGGGAAAAACCCTCTTGCTTGATTTGCAGGGTAGGATTATGGTTAGAAATTACTTGCTAGAAGTCTGGAAGGAAAATACATAAAATGGATAGTACAGCATCCTGGCCTATATCAGGAACATTACTACCTGGGAAGGAGGGAAGTGACTGTCCCCCTGTACTTGACACTGGTGAGACCCCACCTCAAGTACTGTGCTCAGTTCTGGGCCCCTCACTAGAGGAAAGACATTGAGGTGCTGGAGCGTGTCCAGAGAAAAGCAATGAAACTGGTGAGCGGTTGAGAGCACAAGTCTTATGTGCACGTAAGAGCACAAGGCTGAGGGAGCTGCGGTTGTTCAGTCTGGGGAAGAGGAGGCTGAGGGGAGACCTTATTGCTCTCTACAACTGAAGCAAGGTTGTAGTGAGGTGGGTGTCAGTCTCTTCTCCCCAGTAACAAGCAATAGGACAAGAGGAAATGGCTTCAGGTTGCACCAGAGGAGATTTAGGATGGATATTAGCAAAAATTGTACTGAAAGGGTTATTAAGCATTGGAACAGCCTGCCCAGGAAAGTGGTTGAGTTACCCTCCCTGAAGGTATTTAAAATGCTGGTAGATGTGGTGCTTAGGGCCATGGTTTAGTGATGGACTTGGCAGTAATAGGCTAATAGTTGGATTTGATGATCTTAAAGGTCTTTTCCAACCTAAATGATCCATTGATTCTACACATTGAAGTCTTGAGTAATGTTACTTCTCCAGCATCGCAGATCAGTGGATGTTCTTAAAAGCTGTGTTCTATTGAGTTTCCATTAAAATATTCTGGACCTCCTTCAGTTTATAATTCTTCATGTGTATTCGGTACAATATTACCTTTTGTGTTAGCCTAGAATAAAATGTATTTGAGAGATCTACTGGAACCCTAGACAAGCATCAGTTTGATTCAAAATAAATTGGCACATGTACTCTACAGAATTTCCCAGGAGAAAAAAACTCAAGAATGGACTTAAAATTTGGACTGTTTTAGTGAAGAAACTGATATGTATTTCAGAGTGATATTGGAAGGACTACTGTCTGGATTTGCCCTTGGGGAAAAAAGGCATGCATGGGTCTTTCTTTTAAGAAAATGCTTTAGGTTTTAGTTAATAACTCATTGTTGACTGATTGTTTATCTTTCCTGAAACAACTGTAAGATATAATTTTCAGCTTCACTTCTTAATTTAAGGGAGTAAGTAGTAGAATTTGAAAGTGATTTATTTGAATCAAAAAGCCATGAAGCAAAATCAGGGCTTTCATTAGAGCAAAAGTACAAATATTAAAGTTCCATTGCATGAGTGACTGTTCACATGACATAATTTATTTGAAGTAAATGCCCTACAAATAATCAAAAAATCTTTTTGATTTTGGTTTGACCAGTCAGCCACATGAAAAGAACAAAGTTATTTTTGTTTGTTTTTCTTTTTGATGAAGAACAAAAGCATCTTTCCTATTTAGCTCTATACTTACATGCTAGCTAGAGCTATATCTTTCCTCCAACCCCAAATGTTGTATTTATTCCCTATTTCATTTTGAGTAGCTTTCTCCTTTTAAAAAGAAGGAAGGATTTTTTTCTGGCAAATGTTTGAATTTGGAATCAGCATCCTGTTAGCTGGAGATTTTTTTTTGTGCTATTATATTGTACCTGTATATATGCATATATCATCTATATTCCTGTGAGATGTTAATTTTGAGTAGTTACTTGGCAGACGAGATAGAGGAGGCACAACACTCAACAAAAGCATTCCTATTATACTGCCTGAGTGGATGCAATACTTTGTTTTACAATGGGGAACCAGTACAAAAATCAAGTGCTGTACCCAAGCTGTAATTACATTCGTGCACCCAAGCTAAGGGCACACACAGGATGGTCCAAAGTCTCTTATGCATCTGCCTCCTCAAGCTACCAGGAATGTGGAAGGGAGACTGTTCTCCTCCTTCATTCCATTCACAGAAAGTCTTGTTTCACAGCTGTAGATTAAAGTGGTAAAGAATGGAATTCCACCTGGAGCTTTGGTGTCTTTGTGTTGTGAGGGAGGGAGCAGGGACCTGGAAAGGGGAGTTACTAGGACTTAATCTTGCTGTGTGCAATTCTGCTGCAGATGGTTCATATATCCTCTTAAAGTGCTGCTTTAAAACAAATGGTTTTTGTTCCTCTCGCCTTTAAAAGAGGTTTAATGCCAAAAAGCCTGGGTAACTCAGCAGTTACCAGGTGCAGACTCAACTTGTCCTTAAAAGACAAGTTGTGGTGTGTGGTAAAAGTGACTGGCAAAGTCATTGCTAAACATAATCTTTGACATGAAACCCTGAATTATGTTGCAGCTGTGAGAAAAGTTACCTGATATGTGCAGAGTGAGGAGCTGGAGTTTAATGTATAAATGGATGATTTACTTTGACAGTAGCTATATGTATGCAAATCTTCAGAATCCTTCCCTTCCCTACATAAAAGCAAAACCTGATAACTTTATAGGAATAGCTTTTTTATGGGAAGTTTTAAGAAAATGTTGTGTTCTGTTGTGAAGCATAAATTGGCTCTGTGACACAGGCTACAGTGCTGCAACTTACTTGGCAAATGAAAATAATACCTTGACCTTGGCAATGGGAATATTCATTCGCACACACAAATGCTGAGACTGACAGACTGCTGCATGTACATTCACTTTTGTTAGCATTTCCAGGACTCAAGCAAGGTCTGCTTATGCGCAGGTAGTTTGAGATGTGAAAGCTTCTCACTCTAAACAGTGTCAAAATCCCATGAGCACAACTCAGGTCTTGAGACTTTTTCAGAAAGTGTTTATTCGTGTTGAACAAACTTGAGTCCTAACCTCGTTCAGCTCATCTGGCCCATGCTTTGATAATCGAGTTGGTACTTACATCTGAAACAGGAAAGTTTAAAAGTAAAGTAGTGTATAAAATACATTTCTGTAGCCAAATGAGGGATGATTCTCATCTCAGAAATGCTGCTATAATAGCTGTGGTGGCTGCCAGCCCACAGGAGCTGTCGGTGCGTATCCTTGAGTTCACTTGAGTGTGGAGATGTACTTCAAATAACCCAAAAGTTTAAAAGCACTTTGTGCAGGTTGTTTTCAAATAATTGAATTTGTAATTTTGTAATTTACTAAGACTCCATGAGTCTTCTTGTCTTGGCGATGCATCCCAGGAGATGCTCTTATTATTTCTTGAATGACAATCTAAGTGCTGGTCTCAGCCACCCTAATGAGTGGGGAAAGGAGCTGTTACTGACAACATGTTCCCTTTAGGTTTGGTTAGGGCAGTAAATAAAAGGTACATAATTTGCCTAAGCTTATTAAGTGGTATTCTCAAGGGGAATAGCAATCATTTCCGATGCTGTTTTCAGTGCTGACAGCTGATTCATTTACAAATTAGATATTGAAAAGAGTTCCAATGAGAAGGATAAGGTGGGTTGGCTTGTGGCTGTTCCACAGCAGCGGCAGGAAAATGTAGAAAGGGTAAGTCCTCCTGTGAGCAGTGAAGTGCTCTGTCTCATAAATTGTCTGCAGTGAATGGAAAAATAAGTTATACTGGTACCATAATTTGAAAAGTAATGTGATTTCAAAGATTTGAATGCAGGTGTAAAGAGATTAGCAAGAGCAGCATAAATTACATGTAGGTATATAATTTAACCTGAGAGTATACAGATGTTTGGTTTTCTGCCTGAAATAAGCCAAAATGAATCACAAGGAAATTGGACATATGTTGTTTGCACTGGCTTATTTAAATCAGTTTCACAATAAACATTTATTTGAACCTCTCAAATTTGTGTGTGGGGAAAAAAGATTTTGTGCTTCATTGTTTCTTGGAGTTGCAGATCGAAAAAGTTCAATACAGCATCCACCTTAAACAGAAAGCTTCTGTGTGGTTTCACTTTTCAAAGAGACTTGTGGTGTAGCTTGACTTGGTAAAAGTCAATGAAAATGCAAAAATAAACTTTTTCTTTGTGTCTTTTTATCATTGTTTCTGGTTTCTTATTTAGGTGTCACCTATTGAAGGCCTCCCATTGTGTTACTTTATCATTCGAGAGGGTGGTGCAATGGTATTGTTGGCCAAAGTTTGTAAGTGACTGTGTCTCCCAAAAATAAAAAGGATTAGCTGATAAATACAGTTATGAAATAAGTATTACAAAAACCTCACTCTTTATTCAGGATGGAAAAACAGTCTAGCCTGAATTGTTGGGATGCAAATGTGCACTCAAAATAGAGCTTTAACATTTGTCTCAGAAGCACATGTTTGGGTTTTGTGTCTTTGAACACAAATGTATAAAAGGGTTTTCAGTACAAGTAGTTTTTAAAAAATGTTCACTGGTCTAGAAAAATAAGCTCTAGAGACAAAAAGAGAAAAGATTTGGACTGTTTTAAACCCCTTCATTATTCTAAAAAAATATTTGTCTTAGCTTAAAAAGCAGATTTTAATTTGCAGAATAGCCAAAATGTTATTCAAAGTCAACATTGGATTGTGTTCCTAGGGTTTGAAATTATGATTTTATTAATACTGTGTAATTAAAATGACAAGTGGAAAATTAGGACTTGGCATTTGGGAATAGTTTTATTGATATATTCCATGATATACTTAGCATGCTTATTCAGCCCACAAGTGTGTATAACTTCTTAGCCTTTTGGCCATTTGTTGAAACTTAAATTAATGAAAGCCTTTCAAAAGATACTACAGAATAGTTAGTAGTAGATATTGACTTTGAGATAATGATTCAAACTATAATTATCTCTGGTCTCTTCACACAATGTGAAATATTTGCATAGGTGTCATAGAAGTATTTTAACAAATATAATTCATGTTTGTTGAGTGCTTTCTGATTTGAAAATGCAGTGCTGTTGTACCCAGAATTAACACATCAGAGTACTGTTGCAGCAGTTTTCACTCCTGTGCCAGTAAAACAGGCAGCTTTAATTAACTCTTTCAGTGCAGTCAACAGGATTGTAGTTTGTCAAGTGAGACTGCCTTGGTTTCAGTGTGGAAATGCTTGCAGCTGGAGGAGCTTCAGCAAACCTGGATAAGGTTTGCCTGCTGTTCCATGTCTTAAATGCCAGGATCTTTAGGATAAAGGCTTTCATTCTTTTAAGTGCTTGCTTGAACTCAATTGGAATTCTCAGAGCAGTGCACTATCAAGATGAAAGAGATATGCCTGCCCAGGGCAAGGGGGTTGGAACTCTATGATCTACAAAGGTCCCTCCTTCTGACTCTAACCATTGTATAATTCTGATTCTAAGGGCCTTGAGAAATCATGTGGTCAAGCCTTTCATGGGAAGGTGATCTTAGGTGAGATTATCTAGCACCCTCTCTGGCCAGGTCTTGAAAACTTCAGCAGTGGAGAGGTTAATACAGTGACTGATCACTCTCCAAATTTATCATTCTCACAGAATCACAGAACTGTGGAGGTTAGCAGGAGACCTCTGTAGGTCATTTAGTCCAACCCTCCTGCCAGAGCAGGTTCACCTAGAGCAGGTTGCACAGGATGGTGTCCAGGTGGGTTTTAAATGTCTAAAGAGACAGAGACTTGACCACGTCTCTGGGCAGCTTGTTCCAGGATGCTGCCACCCTCAAAGTAAAGAAATTCCTCCTCAGATTTAGGTGGAACGTCTCACAATCAAGTTTGTGCCCGTTTCCCTTTGTCCTGTCACTGGGCACCACTGAAAAGAGCCTGGCCCCATCCCCCTGGCACCCAACCTTTAAGTATTTATAGGTGTTGATCACATTCCCCCCTTGGTCTTCTCTTCTCCGGGCTAAAAAGACCCTCAGTCTGTCCTCATAAGAAAGATGCTCCAGGCCCCTAATAGTCTTTGGTCTTAAAGAGTGTTAACTTCTGCCTCACTTTGCTTTATTCAATATAACAATTAGGACAAAATAATTGCCTAGATCAGTTAGGCCTTGATGTCCGGGTCATTGATGTGCTGATACAGCAGAGTAGTCAGACCTCAACTTGCATTGCCTTACCTGTCCCCGTGTTGAGTCAGCAAACTACGAATCAAGTCAAGAGCCTTACACTGTGCTTAACTTTGAAGGCAAATTTTGCTTTATAAGAGCTGCTGTACTTGTTCTGAGGGTTTTTTTGAGTGGCACTTCAGTGATTTAGAGGGTTACTTAGAGCTATTACATAGAATCACATGGTTTTGATGGAATTTTCAGAGCACCCAGTGCAATCTTTACCCCTTTAAGCCATGCTTTTATTTTCATAGAATTTAAGTGATGGAGCCAGAGCAGGTCCTTACAGAAATACCCCAACCTTCAAGTTCATTGCAGACCAAGAACTGCTGTATTAAAATGCTGTTCTGCTTTTTAAGCCTCTCCCTTCCTCGGTAGCGAACTGTATGGATGAGTCAGTTTATTTAAGTTGCCTTTAGCTGTATGTATTTAATAAGCAGCAGAATAACCTCTTGTGTAAATTAAAGCAAATACTAGTTTGCATCCCCTGTGCCAGTGTCATTGTAAGCAAGTTGCTGCCTGAGTAGAATAATATGTATTTAATTTGGGGCCTTGTTCACTCAAAAATATTGATGATTTACTTGATATTAAATGAAATGGTTGGAACTGAAAATTAGTTATGATGCTTTCTTAATTTAATGAAAATATGTTGACAATGAAAATTTTTTGAATAGGAATTACTAATATTTAAGAAGTTTTTAAAGAAAAAACTGCAGCTTTTGGTGTACATTCTTAGTTTTCTCTCTTCAGCCTGGAGCTTTTAATGTGTTTACAAGAAAAAAAAGTTTTTTCTTTTTCCTGGTGTTTATGTTTGTCAAGAGGAAATAAATGATAATATAGACACATACATCATAAAACCTAAGGAATCTTTTTGTCAGTCAAGACCTGATGTGTAACTCAAGTATTTTACTCAATTTGCAGATTGTCTGCATTCTTTGTCTTTTGCTTTCTCGGAAACAGCTGCAGAAAACTTGCCATTCTTACCCTCAGTCCTTACACGGATCATTCGGTGATCGTCCCCGGGGGTGTGAACATTGTTGAAGTGTCAAAGTCGCCCATGTCTTGCACGTGGAATGAGACCTACCTGGCTGATTTCCACCTCATATTTCTCTGCAGCTGAATTTTGCATGCCTTCTGCTCTGTTCCCTTTGTAGGTCACCCCGTCACCATGTGCAGGCCAAGTCCCTTGGGATGGTGGGGGACAGAGGAGAGAGTGTGGTGTGACCCCACAGCTCTGTGGGAGCTGGTGGGAATGCAGCTCTGCCCTCACCAACTGCTCTGCCTTCTTGTGTGTCCCTTGGGCAAGAAGCATCAGTTGTTGCAGATGTTGTTGACCTTGTTCACCGGAAAATAAGTCTGAACTAGTGCCTTCTGTTTTAAATACTGCCAAGCATTTGCACTGATAGGGACACATCTTTCAATCTCTGCAAGATTATAAAGTTCTGTCATGCATTTTATAAACTTTAATAGAAGTATGTTTAATGTTCAGGATAGTGGGTCCTTGATTGTACAAGTAGATTCTAGAGGCCAGTACTTACCTGGCTGTTCTTTATTACTGGATGTTTGTGTGTAAACAGATTAAGCTTTAAAATATTGAAATGGAATTATTTTTCTGACTGACTGTATGTTATATTTTATATAGACAAAATATAAATGGAAGAGTAGGAGTCTGACAAAGGCACACCGCACCCATGGAAAACACACCAGTTTTTCAGTAATCTAAAATGCTATTCTGTTTTTGCATCAGTAAAAGTAACACCTTTTAAGCATCCAATACCTGGAACATTTTGGAGCATACGTGCTTGTTCGTTACCTATTCTGGGAATGCTTTATTTTCCTGGGAATTATTTACCATGTCAGGAACCTGCTTAATTGAGATACAATAAGGGCATATCCAAACATAGTTTGCTTAATTCTAGATATATCATTGTCAACCCTCCTCGCAGGGCACTTTGGTAACACAGATGTGTTTCATTCATGTATGAATAAATTCCATCTCTAGTATATTGCCTTTCTTTCTCCAGAATCCTCTGATCTTATTTTATTTAATGTGCACTAAATCTATTGGTGGGTTCATCAGGCCTAATACTTGTACAAAGGGTGAATTTTGTGATCAACCAAGTGATTATGGATTGGTTTAATGAGAACAAATATTGCAGTTGGAAGAAAAATCTTTGTCAACAGGTTGCAAGGCTTTTTTTGGTGTGAACATGAATTTAACTAGCAGATACTGTGTGATGCTGTCAGTGGTCCCTAGCCCTTAAATGATTGTTTCCACCAAAATATAGATCAGTATGTTAACACTTTCTCCTGCATGTGACAGCACATAGGCAGGCTGTGTTCTGTAAAAGCCTGTGTACCAAGCTGGCACCAGGAGGGGAGAAGTGGGGACGTATGAACTGACAAGATGCTTAAAATCCATGAAATCTATTGGCATCTGTTCTTTCTTCTTGCTGGAGTGGAAGTGCAGAATCACCTGCATCTGTGGCTGCAGAGGCAAGTAGTGTAATGCAGTAAAAGTGGGTCTGCAGAGCAAACCCCGTGTCTACACTGCACACCTAGGGTTTTACTTTGGAGCTGATCTCATCTGTTCTCGTGGACCGGCTGCCCAAAAGCAGTTGCAACATCTAGGGTTCACTCAGGGTGCATCTGCAAGTCTTGTTTCATCCAAAAACCAGTTTCACATGCTCTGAGACTGCTCTGATATCCCCACCGAAATGTGGAGGTAGGAATAATCAGGAGAATAATTTCAAAAGCACCCCTTCAGTCAAACTGAAATATCACTGGAGACACACCCTCTAATGCTGACAGTATATTTTTGGGCTTAGTTCAAATGATATCTCTTTTAGTACATATTTTTTTGTTGAGTAACATTCCTTTCTGCTTACTACTGATTGTCACTGAGACTTATTCAGCACAAAGTACTTGTGATCTACTATATCAATTTACTTTCATTCTTAGTAGAGTATGAATTAGAAGAATATGTGTGTACGTGTACCCACAAACATGCGTGGACATACTTCTGGTGAAGAGTTTGTAGGTCAGTCGGTGTTACAATCTGTTTCCTCTGACTGGATCAGTATAATCCTGGTAGGAATTAAGGCAAGCATTCAGGATGGAGAGATGTCCCAGTATTAATGATTAACAACATACACTTGGTAATGTCTTTCTTGCACTGGAAACCATCTGTGACCATCGCCAGCTTCACCTTGGTGTTGTAATAGCATTCCCCAGAACCAGGTCTGCTGTTCCCTGCAGATGCAGGAGTGTATTGGGGGTCCTTTTCGTGACTTACTACCCTCATTGGTCCTTGCTTTATGAGGTTACTCCAAACAGAGGGACATAGTGACTTTTCAGTGTCCTGTTGTTCTCTCTTACAAGGTCACTGTTTTTTCACTGGTGTGTTTATGCAGTTCATAATGCAGTTGTTGTTTTTGATATTGTGATGGTACTGTAATGTGACTTCTAATTTAAAGGAGACAAAGATTTATAATCGTTTGCTCTAATTTGCTTATGAAAGCTTTAAATGTAAAATTTAAATACGCAAAGCTCCTATTAGATAGTCAGTTGAAATTCTGTGCTTCCACTGGGGACAGCTGTTAAAACAAAAGACTGGGATCATGAGATAAAAATGATCTCACAGCATGCCCAGACCCGATATGTGCATCCAAAAGTGGGGCTTACAGCATACAGTTAACCTTGAGCAGTCTGCACCAGTGTATTTCATAGAATTTAAGCCTCCATACCAATGTGAAGAGTTGCTTCTTCTCCAGAAGCGTGTGTGGTTTTCCAAGTGTGGAGCTGACACTGCCTGGTGGTATCACCCAAATGATGATCCATCTGCAAGGTTGGCCAGTAATAGGATTCTGGAAGCTAAGCAGTTATTTTTCAGTTACTCGAGAGTTTGTTGGGATCAGATAAAGCTATCAAGTTGGGTCAAGTGTTTGGCCTTTTTCTCAGGACTGTTTTTCAGTGCTGATGGTGAGGATGAAATGGAAAGTTTCTGCAGGCAGCGCCTCCAGACTGCAAGGTGTATTAAGGATGAGGAGAACTTTTTAAGGATTTCTCTAACACTAAAATCATCTGCTGCAGCTTTTACAGGGAAGATAAGGCAGATGATGTCACTTCTTTATTCCTTCTTGAAGTGTAGATACGTCACTAGAGGGAAGGAAGAAATGAAATCTCTGGTTCTGGGCACAGACTGAAAATTTTAAATGTTACTAGCTATCTGATGTAGTTTATAAAATAGCATAGTTTGAATTTAATAGTTCTGCAGATTAAATTTACTGTACAAAAAAGTATATTTCTAGAATACAGCTAGAAGGCAAAAAGATTCTAGTATCAGATCTATGTTGAAACAATATTGGATTTTTCAAGTCTTCATATCCTTATCTCTCTTCCTGAATGTAACTGTTGTTTCTACTCTGGGAGGTCACATTGAACCTTGTACGCCACCAGGAGATTTGTCACTATACAGTCCTTCAAAATTTTCTCCTTCATCTCAATTTTTCCTTTAACTCCTTTCTTGTATTTGGTTGAAGTCAATGCATTCACAGCATTTTCTTTATGAACAGTTGTAATGTAAAAGAGTTTTGTCATCTTGGAAATTTTAATTATTTTTTTTGAAAACAAAATCTTGGAGTGGATTCTTGGGTTTCAGGATTCAGGCTTGCTACAATTGCATGTAGAAGCACCATCATCTCTTTTCTTTTGTACTAGTTCCATCTTAGGACAGGCTTAGGCTTCTTCCCTGGATTATTGTCATACTTTTACGTCTCTAATAATTAGGATTTTCTTCTGGTTTACAGTTTAATTTTTTTAAAATTTATTTTTAAGATTTAATTTATATCTACCTCTTCCTGTGTAGGCTTTATTCATAAATCTACATAACTTTAATGATGTATTTACTTTCAATAGTTAGGTGGCATATAATTTGATTCTTTATTGTATGAAGGAGAGTTTTCTAGAGGATTTATTATATTACACACTCTCGTGCCTGTGGTCTATTTAACAGGTAGGATTTGCTTGTATTTCCTCTGTACTGAAGGCACTCCAAACCTCTGAATATCTGTGTTGCTTTGTACTGTGTCTCCTGCAAAGGGTCTATATCTCTGAAGCAAGATGGTCAGAGCTGATGTAGCTATCAGAATGCAGTGCGTATCGTGAATATATAATGTTTAGTTTTCTGTTTTGTTCTTGATATATTTGCCTTTTTGATTGCACTCAAGTGGTTAGCTCATGTTTGAAAAATTATGCACAGTGATTTTGAAAACTTTAAGTGGATGATATAATTAATGTAGAACTTATAAGTGTGTAGACACTGCTGTATAGCCATTTGTCTGGATTACTTTGTGTTTTCTGTAATTCAGTACATTATTTTATTATCAAATTGATCAGTATCACTGTGATCCTTCTTAGTAAGTTTTTTGTCTACAGATTTTTCTAACCTTTTCCCTCTTTCTTCAAAATTCCTTGGGAATGTGTGAAGCGGTATAAATCCTAGTTGAAATCCTTGGAAGATCCTGTTAACAACCTTCCTACATTGCGAAAAATGTCCTCTACACTTTTCTATAACTTAAGTTTTTATCAACATACAAGGGGCTCTGCGATATTTCTTTCTCTATGTTCTTTCTAGGCTGTGACTGCATCCCTGCTCTTTTTCCTCCAAAATTATCATTAACGTAGACTTTATGCAAAAGTAATTAATAAGAATTCTGAAAATAGCAGTGCCAAGACTTGATACTTCTGTTGGCAGAGTGATAAATGTGGGTAGTGGGCAGTTGAGCGGGGAGCAGGCAGGATGCTGACGGTGAGTCCCCCTGGGGAGGCGGCTGCAGGAGAGGGGCTGGGCTCTGCCCCCAGGGCCCTGCTGTGTCGAGCCTGGTGGTAGGAGCTCACTGAGCTGGACTGGAGGCAGATAATCCTGAGAGCAGCTGAGAGCCTTCCAGCCAGGAAGAATCATCTCCGTTAGGTGCGTTTCCAGTTCCTTTTACAATGTTTTGTTCTTTTCTACTACAAGCAAGCTGATGGGACTTTGTTTGATGTCAGCAGTTCCTCCCTCCAGCTGTTCTTCCTTCCTTACCTTTCCGTGGATGATTTTTCACTTTTGCCTTTCTTTCCTGTTATGCTGAGGGAGTCTCAGATCACACTGGGGCAGCGGCTGATGGTACTATGGGAGGTTAATTCCTGGGCTACGTAGGGCTAGGAGTGGCTTGTGCCACCTACAGGCCCTTTAGGCTGTGCTTAAGGAACCTGTAAGCTCCTCTGCAGTCCTGCACTTAAACTTGCAGAAGCACCTTCTTTTCTATCTGCTGTCTTCAGTGTAGTAAGGTGACTTTTAGCTAAATTACATCAGTGTCTCTTTGATGCAAATAGTAATTTCCATGTGGCACTGTATCAAAAGTTTTATTGAAGAGCAGGTTTTTCTGCATTTCTTTTCTTAAAACCTTTTGTAACTGAAAAACACTGGTTTAGCCTGGCATCTTTGGTCAACCCCTGCTGAATCTTGCCCTATTTTATGTGTCTGAGTCTTCTGTTACTGTTTCCACCAAATGTTGTTCCAGATGCTTTCATCCCATCAAGTCACCTTGTTGCTCTGGTTATAGTTGCTCTGTTTTTCTTTAGGCTCCATTTATTACTACACTGTATTGTTCTGAAAGCATGTTCAGATATTATCTGTAATCCTTCATTCTTCCTGCCTAACAACTCCACTAATACTGTTCTTACTCTGTCTTTTTGTCCAGTCCTAGGTATCAATATTAGGTGGCTTGTATGATTTCTCTTTCTCACATGCATTTCTGCTCCTTGTAGGGTTCCCAGAAAGTTTTTCTTGTAATGGTTATTTATTCAAGAAGCTCTATCGTACTACAAGTTTGTTTTTGCTTACTATATATTCTTAAAAATTTCACACTACTGTAAAAATCTCTATCCTAATGAAGCTGATCACCACTGTCCAGCTGTCTCTAGTTTCTTAGCCTGCTTTTTTTGGGCTTTAATTTTTCATGCCCTGAGTGTCCAAGGCAGTAGGTACCAGAGCACATGACACTAATGCTCTACATCTGGGAATCGTAGGTCCAGAGGGACTGGTCCATCTTCAAGGACCTCAGGCCAAATTTGACTTTCTGGGCAGCAGTTGCAGCTCCCAATAAACCTGCTAAAACACCTAAAGTGCAAACTGATTTTTAATCAAAATTAAATTTTTAATTCTGTTGTTACTTGGGTTGTATTTCTGTAGTATGTTACACCAGGAATATGCACTGCTTTCCCTATTGGCTTTCTGTAGCACTTGGGGGAAAGAAAATGAGATTTCTGCTTCGTGTCAGATGTTATTGACCATTAATGGCCAAGGATGGCAATAAAGAAACCAAAACCTGCTAGAAGTACATTCAGTAGACAGTTACAATCTATTAGTTCTCATAATAAATAAATAAATCTTTATTTTGCAAAGTCACCAAAGAATGCAATATATTACATGTTTATTCAGTGTCATATCTCTGATTTCTATCCTTAAATTTTACTCCTGAAAATACTTTTTAGTAGTTTAATGGAAAACTACATTTTGTTAAAATGTTACTAAATAATCCTCTTCTATTTTTTTACTGTAATGTTCCTTCTTTCATTCATTTTTTGTATTATTTCTGGATTACTATCATAATTATATCAAAACTGTCTAAAATGGGAAGCTTTTCTCAGACTATCCAAATAAAACTGTATAAAAGGGATCATTGTAGTTGCTGTAAACAAGCAAGCATTTTTGTCATTATCTGTAAACACAGAGACAAATATTCAAATCTGCTTTTAACAGGTCATGAATCTTTGAGTTAAAACAATGTAGAAATTTTTAACTTTCTGTTTATCTCCACTGGTGTGTCACATAATATTCAGTTCGTTCTTGTCATAATGGATGTGCCTTTAACCTTTTGGGTGCCTCTAAAGAGCTCATTTGTTTACCTTTAGCCTGGTGTTTCTTTTATAACTGTCCTGTGTATGAAACTGGAAATTCTTTCAGTAAAGATTGGTTTACACTTTAGGTTTGCATTACTATGTTGCTTTTGAAAAAACTTGTGGGTTGCCTTTCTTTTTTCTTCTTGCCACGTTTTCTGCCTATCTCTAATGAGCTAATGCTGTGATTCAAAACACAGCTCTGCTGCTCTGTGGTGCTTCATCTTAACTCGATTCCCTTTCTGATTAGCCTTATGTTAAATCTTTTTTATTTCCATGTTGGTTTTCATCTCTCCTTTCACATTGTATCTTTTCCCAGTTTCACTGGGATAAACTCTTGTTTAAAAAAACAAAGTCATGCATGAGAAGAATCACTATTCTATACTATAAGTAGTGTGCGTAGAAGTAGTAAACAAGCAAATGCATGAAATGTTTTGGGGTAAGCTGATCTTTAGAGAAAAGGGATTTCAGAACAACCCTGTTTGGATTAAAGCTTTTTGTTTGTTTGTTGCTTTTTCAGATGGTTTCATTTTCAGAGCTTGCTATTTGTCTTCTGTGGTTTTTATTTACTGTATTATGTAACCTCCTTTTCTGAAATTTGCATTTCTGCCTTCGTGAATACGTTGTTTTTTCAGAAACATTTTGGGTTGATGCAAAGCTTTATTGAAATTTCTATTTATTTAGGAAACACGTCTCTGGAGGTTTCAGAAGAAAAAGTACCCTACAGGGTTTTAAGCTTTGGTATTTCTGAAGTATTTATTGCTTTAAGAAGAATTTACAGAGAAGGAGAATAGTAGGATATTAACTTTGCAATCAGAATAAAAATTGCTTTATGGATATAATTTGAAAGAAATCTAAGGTATTAGACTAAATAGCCCCTCTATCACTAGCTTCATTAAAGGATGCACAGGCAAAGAGGATAATGGATTTTTAAGCATAAAGCTTGCCTGTTAGAGGTTAACAGTTTGCATTTGAAAAAAGAGACCGGTATAAAGGCTTAACACATGCAGTTTCCTTTTTACCTGCTTATTAAAACAACTGATCAAATGCTTTCTATCAGATTTATTGCTTGCTTTCATCTTGTCTTAGCCATGTATTGCACTAATGTAGAGTGATATTTTAGTGGAGCGACTTGGTAGTGGCTCAGCAATAAGACTGCCTCTGATCTGGGCATAAAGGTTCTGCATTTGATGTTGTGTTCTCTTGCATAGTGCAGCGTCCAGGACACAACTAATGAGGGCTTGCAAACTGTAAAGGAGAAGGTAGGGACACAAGCAGATGTGCTGCTTCACAGTGGTGCTCAGCCGGTGGCTCAGTAAATGAGAATTTCCTTTGCAGACTACAATTTCCTGACAAATAACACCGGAGAAACTGTGGGTGAGGAGCACTTACTGTAATCACAACACTGCCAGTGGGGAAGCAGCAGGATAAAAATAAATGCCTTGTATTTCACTGTGCCTTCCATTACTGTAGCAATGGAGATTTTTATATGTCTTATGAGCAATGGGAATCTTCTGCCTCTGGATACTTGCAGCTGGGTCCAGTGGAATCCAGTGAAGCGTTTCAGCTCCAAAATGCATCTAAGTTGCTGATTCCCAAGGTTTGGTCTGTGGACCAACACTAATGAGGCAAGCTGAACACTAAGTAGGGTTGGAGTAAACAGAGAGGCAAGATAATAAAAAGGAGAGAGTGTCTATCTTGGGTTCTGTAGATTAGCAGTTCCTCTCTTACAATGTAATGTAAGAATCTTGCATTGATTTGAAATCTATTTCCTTTACTAACTAAATCAGCAAAGTGTAACACATGATTTGTGGTTGTTAATAATGGATGTGGATGTTTAAATAGTCCACTCACAATCCTGACTAAATGCAATTTGTATTTTGTTTAGCATAGATTATAAAAATCTATTAAGTAAAGACAGGGACTTCATTGCACTGGACACTTAACATTCTGCATAAATGCTGTGGCAGACTTGCCAGTTTAAGGCAAGAAAACAGGTGGACACAAAAGACAGATGGGGAAACACAAGGTAAGGGAGACAATTATGAGCGTTGTAATAAGATGTACCATCTGCCCAGCTATGGAGACAAATTTTTTTTTTCAATTGTAGTGCACTATTTTCTCATTCTGCCTTAAGGATGTAGCAATGCATGTGCATATTTAATTATATGTCTCAGCATAGTTGGTTGGCAAAATCTATCATGTTGGCAGAGAGTTGTTCCTCAACTCTCAGCTGCATTCAGCACCCAGGCGTGTGCTCAGTGTGATTATGTTTGGTAAGGGGATATTGATGAGCATTGATTTTTAATAATAATACAGTTGTATTTGTTCCAACCTTGCAATGAAGTATTTTCTTCTATTGCTATGTTACTGTTATGACTAGACCTGACTGAGGCTTTTAAGATTTTTACTTTGACTACTCAGCTAAGAGTAGTTTTCTTTCATACAGTGTGAAAGTACTAGGGACATAAATGAGAGCACATCATAGAATCGTAAAATGGTTTGTGTTTGTGAGAAGGGATCTTAAAGATCATCTCGTTCCAACCCCCCTGCCATGGGCAGGGACACCTCCAACTAGACCAGGATGCTCAAAGCCCCATCCAGCCTGGTCTTGAACACTTCCAGGGATGGGGCATCTACAGCTTCTCTGGGCAACCTGTTCCGGTGTCTCACCACCACAGGAAAGAATTTCTTCCTAATATCTAATCTAAATCTTCCCTCTCTCTGTTTAAAACCATTACCCCTCATCCTATCACTGCACTGGAAGCCTGCTATAAGGTCTCACTGGAGCCTTCTCTTCTGCAGGCTGAACAACCGCAGTTTCTCAGCCTGTCTTGATAGAAGAGGTGCTCCAGCCCTCTGACAATTTTTTTTGGCCCTCCTCAGGTCCATGTCCTTCTAATGTTGAGGACTCCAGAGCTGGACACAGTGCTCCAGGTGGGGTCTCACGAGAACAGAGCAGAAGGAGAGTGGCCACACTTCTCTTGATGCAGCCCAGGATGCAGTTGGCTTTCTGGGCTGCCAGTGCACATTGTCGGCCTATGTCAACTTTCTCATCAACCAACACCCCCAAGTCCTTCCCCTTAGGTTACTTCTCTAGTGAGGAAGGCAGCTGATGCTTCTCCAGCAGTTGATTCAGAGCTCCAGTGTTTCCCTCCTGCTCAAAATAGCCCTGCCTGTGGAGGCAGTCAAGAGAGAATGGTTTCCTTTGCTTGCCTGTGTGCTTCTCTGCTCTTCCACTTTGCTTCGTCCCCACTTTGTTCGAGAGTCTCTTATTCTGCATTTTGGGCAAGAAATGTGCTAAATCTTTTATATACAGTCCCACTCTCTGCAGAATGTCTGCTATTTGCTCTGTAGAATATTTGGAACCAAAAAGGAGATCTATATATCTACTGTAGTTGATGTTTGTACTGCTTTACAGATAGTGCCTATATCTTCTAAATAATACTCTACAGCTGAAAAATAACATATAAGTGACTGTCTGCTGCCTTAGTTAGGGTGAATGGGCAGCCCCACTAATGAAGCAGTTTGCTGCACAGATGTTAAAACTTTGCTACAGAAAACCTTTAGCCAGAATGATGGGTGCCTCATTGTCCCTTTTAAATGTGGAAGTGACATAATTGCAGATTTTTCCAGGATCTGATCTAAAATCTCATGTTAATGCTTTGGAGTAAAAATGACATTATAATCATCTGGATGGCAGAACCTGGAACTGTCGTGTAGGTGCCTGCTGGTCAGTGGACTGCTCACCACCACGCTTCTCTGTCTTGGGTTACGTCAGCAACAATTGCTTATGGTGAGAGGTGCAGAGTCATGAGGAAAATTGTTTTGCCTTAAGTGTCTTAAAATTTTAAGTAGGTCTTTCCCCCCCCCCCCCCCCCCCCCCCCCGCCCAGGGTTTACCTTTGAAAAGAAAATATCATTCTAAGATTAATTTTATTTCCCTCTATTCCTTCGTGTTCTAAAATACAGTGATCTTACAGATAAGGTTTTTTTCAGAGAGTTTGAAAGGAATCTCATGTCTGATTCCCTTTAAAATGAACTCCATTTCTTGAACCACCCAAGCAATTGAGGAGCACATTAACTGTCTCAAGTTTTGATATCCTTCTGATAATTTTGAAAATACCATAGCAGAAAATGAACTCTTGGTTGCTCCATTGAAAAATCAAAGTATTATAATTTTACAAGTGAAGGGTGCCTTAGTAGCCCCAAATCTCAAAATAGAAAATATTGAGTTTGTCTAAACCTCAGTCCTTGAAAATGAGCAATGTATGAAACTATGAACAAGTAAAACCCGACTGAACAAATGTTCATGGAAAAGGAATTTAATTCTGTTGTGGGAAGTGTGCTTGCATTTGAATATTTGAACTCGAGATTTATTTATTTTTTAATGGAAAATACCTGCTGCCACTTTCAATGAGATTTTTTCCCCAAAGGAAGAGAAATATTTCCCTACTCTTAAAAAAAAATGGGGGTTTGGGTGAATTTTTTTTTAAAGTAAAAATATAATTTTTTTTCTTCACGTATGTTTTATTTCAAGCAGTGAGTGGGACTTACCAAAAGACAAATTTTATTAAAGCAGTGTAAATAAGTGAGCAGATGGATTCTAAAGTTAATAATCTGTTTTGCATAAGCTTGGATTAAAGGTAAGTATAAAATATATTACGAGGAAATATTTACTGGTGGACTGGCTCTGTGTAATATGTAGTTTTGATTGCTGAACATTCCAGTTTTATCCTAGCTAAAATATTGATCTCTTTGCACTCAGGGCCTGAAGCTGCCTCATTATTTTTCCCGTAGCTGTATTAAATACTGAAGCCTACTGATGTTCTAAGCAGCAAAGTAGATAAATAAGGCAATAAATTATGTCAGTTATCTTCTGGGAACTGCTAAATGGATAGAAAATGTATTATGGTTATGTCCTTGAAAGAAGCTTGCTTCTGCAATGTAGTGTGAACTTTTTATCGTGCTTCTTTTCATGTCTTGGTTATTGACCACTGAATACCCTGAGCTGCTTTGTCCATTTGAAAACAGTTCAGTCAAATTTTCTAACTTTATAAAGAAAGTTTCATTTTAGACAAAGCATAGATGCACACTGGACTGAAAGGAAAGATTACCTTTTATCCATAATGATCTCTCAAACTCTTCTTGTTTACTTTAGCCTAAATGTGGATATGCTTTTTAATGTTTTTCCTCAGAGCAGTTGAAAATGATAGAGGAAAAGAATTTTACCCACATTTCTGTAAATGGCTACAGGAATAAAATTTATTGAATGCATGATAAAAAGTTACTGTACCATAAAAAGCTGTACTGTTGAAGCATGGAAGCACTGTAAAAAGTGCTTGTAAAAGCGTTTTGGAATTTTTTTCCCTACCAGAGTAGGAGTGATAGGATCTTTTCCCTTTTGAGACAAATCAAAACAGTATCTTTGTTGTAATACATGCGCATATGTAGTATGAAAAAATACTTCCTTGAGTTCTTTCTTCCTGTTATGGATGATCTTTCATGATTTTGGAAAAAAAATACATGTATGAGATGCTGCAAGTGTTATCTCAAAGTAATATACTTCGTGGTTTTAAATTCAGTGGCTTGTGCAGAAGGTCAACTTTGTTGCTCTTACAAACAGTCTGTTTGCAACAGCCGTATCTGACTGCATTATCACTTACAGAACTTGAGAAAATACTTACTTTGGAGAAGAGGGATTTAAATTACTCTTTATCTCAAGTGGTTCTATCGTGGATTACTGTTTTGAATAGAAAAAGATCACTGGCAATGCAGAGAACATGGATGTCTTCCCACTCAGCAGACTTTATTATTTAGGATCTTTTTAGGAAAGATTTTTTTCTGCTAAAAGGTTTTAAGATGATGTTTTTATTTAATCTAGAATAAGGTGTACCAATGTGAATGCACATATTTAAAATCCATTTTCCACATTGGCAGTTGATCTGCCACGGTTCCCGATTTTTCTTGGTTTTCCTGATTTTTTTTTTTCTTTTTTTTTTCTCTGCTCTTAAGACTGTCTTCAGCTGCCTTTATTTACATTCAGGAGTTGTGCACTTTCTGGGTAAGTGGTGTTTGGGGTTCTTCCAACTGTGATCAATGAGTGGCTCCTGGCACAATGTGAAAACACTTGCAATCAAAATGGGAAACATTTCTCACCATCGTAGAAATCTTGACTTTCAGACAGATTATTCTTAACTGAACAAATGCCATCTGCCATACGCGACCCATGTATTCTCTGAAACTGCTTCGGAAACTATTGGTTTTTGTAGGAGATAGGTACCATCAAAGATAAGGGAAATACTTATCTAGATGGTATTTTTTTTATAATGGAGACCTCTAGAGAGATTGCAATAGGACCAACATGTTAGCCCCAAAGAGAATATCTGTAAGGAATAGAAATTTTTTAATTAAGTATGGGTAAGAGGTTCTTTTGACTAAACCCATTTTTTTCTTCCTTTTCTCTCATCTCTTTTAAATTACTTTTTCAAACACCTGATTTTTCACTACAGAAGTTTTCTTGGAGTGCGTAAAGCTGCTCCAGCTGAGCTTGGTGGCCTTTTCCAGCTCACTGGAGTGAGAATGAGCATGGGGCAGACCGGGGGGGGGGCATGATTGGATTGCCGTGGCCCAGTTGTGCTAACACAAGTTGCTGCTTCCCCACTGTGTTACCAGTTCTAAGCTGTTTTCTTTGGTATGCATGGTGACCCCCGCTTACTTCTTCCCTTAAGGTGATGTGGGAATTTGTGTGTGCGCCCAAGAACTTAGCTAAGGCTCAAATGGGACAATTCTTTGGTGATCGAGAAGAGCAGTAAAATCCAGCTAAGAGATATCTGTCAAGAGAGGATTTTTTAATTTAGGGAGATTTCTCAGGAGACCGCATTCTTTGAATGACAAAGATGGGAATTAAGCCTGAAAATGGACAATTTGAAGCTTTTTTTGGCAGTACTCATAAAAATGCTTCAGGAATGGGAATGTGTTGTTTAGTTTGTATTGCTTAAGTTGGTGTGGTCCAGCTGTTGACATATGTGCCCCAGGTGGCCTGCTATAGACTTCCCAACAATTCAGTGTACTTCCACTGAGAAGACTGGAGACATCTCTTTGAATGGCAGAAGTATCATCTTCTGTTGCTAAATGTTGAACCTTTTCTTGCAAGTGGTCTGGCACTTAGAGCTCAAATGGTGATGCCACTTCTATCTCCTTGCTTATGCCTTCATGTGACCTGGCTGCAGTGTGGGCCTTGGCGTGATGACCAGTGCCATGTGTGTTCCCTTCAGTGGATTCAGAGCTAAATCAGTGGATACTTTGCTAAATCAGTGATGTATTTCCATCGGCTCTGGTCTGTGAAACCCTTTTGTTAAATTTTAAGGATTTTCAGTAAGGATTTTCCACATCTGGGCTATGTATTTTGGTGCATAGCTAAAAAGAAACACGTTTTCTCATATGTTATCCCAGTAGGCTCATTTTTCTGTCTATGCAGAATGCAAAATCCACGTTTATTCAAAAGTAGTATAGCTAAATTTAAAATGGAAAAGAAAATTGTGTAATGTCATATAAAAACAAAGTTAATTTATGATGGTAGAATAACTATAACAAGTAAACTTTGTTAATTTCTTAGTGTCTGTAAGTCCAGTACATTCCCCTAAAACTAATTACAATTACTAGTTTGATTTCAGCTTGACTTTCTTCCAAGGATCTTTAAAATATGAGTATTTTAGTTCAGATATATATCAGATAGGATAACCAGAACACAAGAACTCAAGTTTTCTCAGTGACATAGCAGAATTGTAAATGCAGCTCAGGAGGAGAGATTCATTTGAGTGTGGGAATGCAACTGATTGCCTGCCATAAATTTTAAGACAATTAGTATTGTGAATGACAGATGTTTGTTCCACTTTCAAGACAACTGTCATAAATGAATTCTAGAAGTTCTTGTAAGCTTGGAAGAATGCAATTGTCCCAGATGTACTTTTAGTATTAAATATAATAAAGTGTACATTTGTTTAAAAAAATCTGCTCTGCTAAAAAGTTTTACTGTTTGTAGTGGCTTATATTTGAAATGAATATGTAAAAATAGTGTGAGTTCAGTATTGAGAGGTGTATTGCATGCTGTACTTACTAATGACTTAATCAAACTCCCTTTTTGTATAGAAGGACATTGTAATAGGTAGAATTTATACTATGTTTTTTTATTTTGATGGTGTTTTGTGTGCTTTTGAAAACTCACGGTGCCTGAAGACGTGGAGCCAGATTATAGGCTAAGGTTTTGTCTCCCATCTCTAATTGTTTAGAGATAAAGTGGGAAATCATTACCTCTACTTTCCGGCTTATTGAAGTCCAAGAAGTTGATAATCGAATCAAAAGATAAGTTGATTTGGAACTAGCTTTCTGAATACATGTAAAAGCTCATGTATCTGCATAATTTCATGGCATAGTCAATGGAGCGATTCTGTAAAAATATGTGGAACAAACCTTAATGCAGACTTAAGAGAAAGAAATGGTCTGTTTTTCAAAGGTTGGTAGAAATCATGTGACATGTGTGATGTGAAAGAATCCTTTTTAGTATAAAATGGAACTGGTGTGAAGGGGAAAAAAGTGGTCCTTCTTGTTCAGTACTGAAACCCAGTGTTGTGTTTTATTCTTCTTTATTTGTTGCTTTAAAAGTTCAATTCTTTTTAGAATTACTAAGCCCTAATGTTTCTGGAGGTGGAAGTCTGGTTAAGTAATCAACTTCTGAAGTTATTGATAGTTAAATCAATCATGTTTGGTCCTAAGGTTTATAAATTCTGTATACACGTTAAATCCATGTCCTTTTCCTGATTTCTGTCTTTTTGATTTAATATCCATCGAAGTTTGCTTTTGACCTTCTTTCTGAGTAGTTTGGGTAGGCACAGAATATGTTTGTCATTGCACCTGCCTTTTAAGAAGGCAACCTCTAGGGAATGGAGAGAATTCAGATTTCAAAGTAGGATACTTCAGAGTGAAAATTTGAGGAACATGTTTTACCAGTTTTTCATTTCTATATTTAATTTAGTTTTATTGTGTTCAGAGTGAAAGCTTCGATATTTTTAACAGTTTCTTCACTTGGATTCTTAATGCTGCCAATATCAAACTGCCATTTTGTGCAACAGTGATACATGAGGAATATGAGATACTGCGCAAAATAGTAACCGTACTGAATTCTAAAAGCAAAATTAATTAGTATGTTGTTGTAAAATCAGTAGTTTCTTTCAGTAATTCATAGAAATATTTCCTAGCCTAAAATATAGAAGCTTGTTGTAACGTAAGGAAGATAAACACACTCTTGTGGAAAACAAGCATAATTTCTAATCCTTGTAGATTAAACTTTGTTCTCTAATGTGCTTTTTGGTATTTCTCTTTTGACTGTTTATCACTAGTACACTTTCTTTCAAAATTTATTTGTGAACAATGGAGTGTTGTACATGCCTTTATGGAATACTAAAGATATAATCTTATTGTGAAGCCAATTTTTTAAAAAAAGATGACAGAGCTACTGTATGAAGTAAAAATATTAGAAATAAAACCTCATGGAAGAGTCTTTTTTTGGTTGACTTTGAAGACAGCTGAAAAGACAGATGATATTCAAATATTTTAAACTAAATTTTAGCATACTTGCATTTAGTAAGCGACTGAAGATTTGTCATAGGTTAAAATATGGATTAGATGTATTTTTTTTTACTTCTTAATTAATGTTATGTTGAAGCATTTGTTCTTGTTTTTAACTACAAATTGAATTCTGAGCCTTTCATAGTATAATGCTTGGATTAGGTTGAGCCCAGCCTCTGGGGTATCACAAAGAGACGTATCAAACATATCTGGTTCTTTTTACACAATTATTTCAGCTATTTTTACAAAAAGGTAGGATGATTTTCCTTTATTATTAGAGCTACTTTTTGAGGACAACCTCTATGCTAGTTTATTTTCCAATATATGTTTTCATAACTTTGTTCCTATTCAAAGATTGTTCTTAAGCTTAAATGTTTTTTTTTCTCCTTCTCCTGTGTTTACCCAGGTATGTTTACAAGAAAGCTGTTATGTTCCCTCTGCTTCATTGTGCTCTTTTCATTTCCTCTCAAAAGATGGGCTTTTCATCCTGCTCACTCTTTTCTGCACGTGCTCTGTCTGAGAAGCTAGAGGTGAAGCTGGTCGCATGAATCCTCATTGGCTTTTGGTGGCCATAGTTTGCCCCAGAGGGCTTAGGGTTTGTGTTTGTCTCTTCCATGGCTGCGTGAACATCAGGGCTCACAGTCATCCTGTGGTGGAAATTGCCCGATTCCTTCTTTGTTTCTTTCTTCAGTTTGATCTCTCACTTTAAATTTTAAATCTTGTTCTTTTGAGTAATCTGCTGCTCGTTCTCCGGAGCTGGTGACAGCTTCCAGCTTTGTGCCATTGGGACTTTCCATCACGAACTCCTCTGGGCAGAGCAAGGAGCATGGGACTGACTGGGGAGGATCACTAGTTCTCGTAATTTCTGTTTTAATTCTAATCCTTGACTTTTTTTTTTTTTTACTCCAGCTAATACTTTTCAATGTGCTACTATGCTAAATGTTCCACTGAAATTTAAATGAATTATTCCTGTTATATTGGCCTTGTCTAGAGAGTCAAGATAACATTTTTATAGCACAGGAACGCCAAAGGCAATTTGTAATAATAAATTCTGTATTCAAATTTTCATTCCATTTTTGTAATCCATCATTCCTCCAAAATTCACTTTTCTGCTTTGTGTCCTGTAGAGGTCAGGCTGAGGGCCTGTAACAGTCTGGAGTAGCCTGCGTCAGAGTTCCTTTCTTCACCATTTTTTGTAAGTGGTTTGTAATTGGTATTTCCAATTCTACATCAACTGTCACTTCCAGTAGGAAAGATTTATTAAAAGATCCCAGCAGTTTTGTGATTTTGTGGGCTAATTCTTTTCAGAATTCTGTGATGGGGACTATCTGATCATTTTCAAGCCTGAACTGGGGGTCAGGAGGAATTAAAAAAAATTATATTCTGGGTTTTTTCTTCCAAGTGGACAGTTTTAATGTCCTGGTTCCTAGCAGCTAAGTTGCCTTTGCCCATCTAGTACCTTAGTAGTCCTACAAATAGCTGAGGTAATATTGAGGTAATATGGCAAGTTTATGTTCAGTGTCTATCACTCATACAGCATAGCAGTTTCACTTTTTTGTTTTAATTTTAGCTGTATTGCTGAGGAATTTTGTACTGCTTCCTTCACAAAGTCTTAGCATGTGACCTTCTCTGTCTTCTCACAGGTGATATGTGTTCTTGGCTGGTGGTTCTACTGCTGTTCTCCATTTTGAGTTGATTATTCTTCTATTCTGATCTGGACCAGAATTTCTCTATTGATAAAGGTCTAAAAGCTGCTTGAATGTTTTACTGTGAGGACCTCTGTAGTGAATTAGTGCAATTTTTACACCTAATTGCCTTGTTTTTTAAAGAGAAAGAAAGAAAATTTTTATAAACTCAGCAGGGTTCTTGGAATCTGCACCTTTTTTCCAATTGTATAAAGTGATAAAGATATTTCTACCTTTGCTACTGCTTCAGAAGCAATGGAGAAAATCTTAATGTACTTCATCATATCAGCCTACAACACTTGTAGTCATTGTATCTTGGCAACTGAAAGTATTTTTAAATGACTGTTTTGGTTTTTTTAATCAATCATTTTTATCAGCCTAAAAATTGTAAACCCGAAAGCTTTTGACAAACCTCTCCAGAATTCTAGAGGAGTGAGAAGGACTGAGAAAATACTAATTTGTATTTTAAATGAAACAATGTCACCTTCATGAGTGCTTTCTTCTAGCAGCCTGCCTTTACGTGTGAGGCGTTCCAAGGCCGAGTTGCATGAAGACAAGTGAAGGTGTCAGCTCTGAGGAGAGGTACTTGGGACCAGCTGACTGGCCATTCTGTGTGTCCTCCACTTGTAGATCTGCTCTGAGCCCTCCTACCAACAGACTATTAAGTCTCTCTCATACCTGAGCACTGGGAGTTAGACAAGAGTTTAGACTATCTGAATATAGGTTGCTGAAACAATTGAAAACTTCTAATTGCTTTGCCTGGAGACAGAGATGTGTATGATTTTTAAATCATCTTTTGAAAAGCAAGTAGAAAATATTGATTATGTAAATGTACCTTTTGTTAAAAGTTGACTCCTGCAAAGAAAGGAGGTGGGGAGGTTTCCAGCTCCAAGGCAAAATGTTTCAAAAGATGGGGGAAGGCAGATTTAAACTGCAGACACTTTTGGAGCTCAGTGCTCTGATCTGTAGTACCTGTTTATGTAGATGGCGATGCTTGCAGGTATCACACTTTTTCATACAATTCTTAAGTGGGCATCCTTTGTGGCAGGGATTTTGCCCAGGGCATTTCTGTAGTGGAACAAGAGCAAAGTGCTGTCAGAGGGATGTCACGTGCTGGTTCACGTGGATGTTGGACCCTCTGGTACTTTTTCTCATGAGGATTTGGAGAGCAGCGGTGCCCTGTGTGCTTCCTCTACCTGTGATGGCAGCAGCATCCTGTGCAGGAATCAAGGGAGTAGATGCACTTTTCCTCATATTTATCAAAGATGGAGGTTCTCATTGTGTACCTTAAGATCTGAGAGTAAGTTTTGCTACTTTTCTTGCCCTGATTCTCAAATGTATTTAAGGTGCATTTCCATCTGGCTGCGTGGCTGGGGCTCTGGCTGTTCCTGAAAGGGCTGCGTGTCCCTGCTTCACCGGCTCTGCCCCCTTCCACCAGCCTCCTGTGAGAGTGCTTCTCTGCCTCTGGGAGTGAAAGTAGTGCAGCTGTCTTAGTGTTAGCTTTCTGCCCATTTTAAATCCTTGAAGTGGTTTTTCTCAGTGCTGGGAAAGGATCTGTGCTAGTGAGGGGCAGCAGTGAGAGTGTTTGAAGGAGCAGTGCACAGGAGCTGCAAGAGCACTTTGGCAGCATTTTCAGTCTGTACTGAACACCTGGAGTAAAGAGTCAAAATACTCATCCTTTTATAAAGAAGAAAAATAATATGCATGAAATATTTTTTATAGTTGTTACAACTGTGGCTTCTCTGTCAGTCTTTAGTTGTGAAGAAATTCTGCGTTTCCAGATCATCATTGATTGACATTTGGTTGGAAGATATTGGCTACATTCTTTTTGGGTCTCTTGCCAGCAATGAGCAACTTGCTCAGTTGACCTCTTACTCATCTTTTTTCTCTTCTGTGGTATGTTTTCCTCACACTTGCTGTGCTGCTGCCTTCATCCCAGCGGGGTCTCCTGTGCCTAGCTGTTGGTTTGTTGTATGGGATTGTGGAGGAGACCCCAATGTGGTTCTGAGATAGGCTCTGCACTCCCTATTTGGGACCTAATTTCAAACAAGCCTCATCTTGAAGACCAACCCTCACAAAATGCCAACTAGCATTACCTCTTCGTTCTCTTTCAAGTGACCTCAGCAGTGCCATGCCCAGGTGGAGGCTGGATAAATGCTTTTACTTATGTCAGTTCTTGTACATGGAGAGAAATGCATAGAGAGGCCTCTGAAGGGGAAGGAGTACGTGCCATCTATGTCATTCTAAACAGGAAATGAAACTCTTTAAAAAATAATGATCACACTAATCTGCTAAAAAACTTACACTGCTCAAATCAACAAAAATAAATTTTGGGGTTTTTTTTTTTTTAAATAGCAATCTTTGCTGCTTGCGGTCATAGCCTGTGAAGGGTGTCATTGTGGTGTAGTAATTTAAGTAGCCGTAGCTTTTGGTTTTAGCATGTGCAAAAGGAGGAAGAGAGAGAGCTGAAATAGATATACTTATCTTTGCAAAGTAACTTTCTTGTTACTTTCTGATGGCACATCAGAAGAATGTCGTGAACAAAATGTCCTAAGAAGGTTCAGCTCTGGCTGCTGTTGTGTTCCCGGGGTCTCGCGTGGTGGCTTTTGGGGGGTAAAGAGAATGTCACACTGTTCATGGATTGTAAAATATATTCAACCTTAAAGAAAAGCAGCATGAAAATATGGTCTTCTCATCTCACCTTTTGACCTCAGATTCCTCTGCAGAGTATTTTAAAGCCATGATTTTAATGATTTTATGGCATTTATTTAAGCCTTGGCTGCTGTAATCATTATGCAGAAAAGTCTTTTTTTAGAATAACTGTGTCTTAACTACTGAAAAATACAGTCGCATTAAAAAAAAAGATCTTTACTCTTTAACTAAAAAACCCCCCAAATTTCCTGTTCATTAAATATCAGTTCAGCATTGCCTTCTTGCTCTATCATTCAATGATTACGTTTCTCTGAATATTTCAATTTAACTGCCTTGCACTAAGATACTAAGAGCGGCCTGGGAGAGGAGGAGTAATTTTGGTTCTTCTGGAGTCTGAAAAATTACAAGTTCCAGAATATAGTGCATTCTCAGCACACCTGAGGGGCTTTTCATCTGAAAGGTTGAAAAGGTTTTTTGTAGCTCCTCAGCCTTTTTTTTTTTTTTTTTTTTTTTTGAAAATGAGGTGTAGTGATTTTGCAGATACTAGAGTTTTATGTCCAATTACCTAATTAATTGTATTCAAATGTTTGTTTTGTGGGCTGGGGAAGCTTAGCTCTTCACTAAAGCATTCTTTAGAATCTTTCTGTTCTGTGTCAGAATCAGAGATACAGTTAAAATAAATAGTTAAAAAAAATAAAAGGAAAATGCAGAGGGAGAGGGAAAGGTAGGGAGGGAAAAAAGCATGAAAAATTGATTGTGCAATGGTGCTCATTCATGGTCCTTTCTGGTATTGTGGGATTTATACTGGGGTAAACATTCTGGTTTTTCTTCGGTATAGAAAATGAAAGCAATGAAAATTTTCTCAAGGATGGAAGGATGCAGTTTCGCCTTTTTTTTTTTTTATTTTCAGGATTTGGTTTAAGTTTGTAGGCAATAAATGCTGTGAGGATACAGGAAATGTATTTCACAAGGCATTTCAGGAGTAGGAATACGGTACCCAGGCATTTCTAAATTACCTATAAAGAAATAAGAGGAAATAGTAAAAGTGGAAATAAACATCTTAACATGAATGGGGGGGGTAAGGGAGTATGTGTGGAATAAAAAAATATTTTCTGTCATCTAATTTCATGGTTGGAAGTGCAGAGCTACTGATGGAACCCCCAGTGTCCTGCAAAGATAGTTTGTGTGGAAAATGCTGATGTCTTTGCCATTGTTTAGATGGTTATGATTTTATAATTCACAGATTAAGTTCACTAATTCAATGTAAATTTTGCTATATCAACATAATTTTTTTTAAATCTTTGCTTTTTTTTTACTGCTAGGAAGAGAAACTTCAACCTCTATCTCTATTTAGTGTTTGCCAAAACTCAGTTTTCAGTAGCAGCTGCTGAAATGAACAGTCAGGTATCATGTGGAATATACATTCATTCATAGGAAAAGTGTAATAATTCACTAGAAAATTATTTTAGTTGTTTTCAGTGTTTTAGAAGTATTCTAGAGAAATACTGCTATGTGGTGTCAGTTGGAAGTGAGAGTAAGATTTATCATTGAAGAACCATTTAATGAAGATTTCTGTTCCTAAGCTTTGTTCTTGTCTATGTTGAGAGAAATACTGGGCATAGAGCCGTTTACTGGCACTCCTTTCTCCTTTTTTTCTGTTATCATAGTCTGTATACAAGTAAAAACAATCTCCTAAATAAATACCTTTTTTAAAAATATAATAAATTGTAGCAAATACCTGTCTAAACATAAAAGCAAGCAGATCATGTAAACATAATGCAAAAAATTCCAGTTGTTTTAGCAAGTTGTAAGTTGTCAAGGCTATTACTCCTCACTCTTGCATTTTGTCTTAAATGCTGGGAGCTTTTAATCATAAGCTTAGTTCTTTTCAACGTTCGTGACTTAATTTAATTTGTTTTATAGAAAATAATAATATGTTGTTTACTAAGATATCCTCTCTAACCAAACTCTTGCACTAAACACAAAAATCTAATGAAATTCAGATAGAATCTTCTGTCCTAATGGTAATCAAAACCAAAGGCAAACATCATCTAAGCATGTGGTTGCCATAGTACACTTCTGTCTTTGCTGTGGTTTCTTGCATGTGTTGCTGTTTCTTTGATCTGAAGGGCAATTTAAACAGGAGTGATATTGTGGTGAACTGCTTGTCTTGTGGTCTTTGTCCATAATGTGGTTAGCAATATTGAATAGTTAGTAGAAGCTTTTCTTATTTCCTCTATTTTTTTCCTGCTGTTGCTGTGGTTTTGAAAGGCTTCATATCTCTGCTGTTCTATATGCAAAGAACACTGGTTTGCTTCTGATACCAATCTGGATTTATGCTTATCTTCACAACTGTTGCTGTAAAAGCCATGTTCAGTTATCTATGTAGGTTTCTCTATACTATAGGTATGGAGTTCTCTATGTAGGTTTCTAGATTCTACCCTGGAAAATGGTCTCCTTCAAAATCAACATGCTTTCAATAGGTTTAGAAAATAAATAATGCATAGAAGTATCAGTATAGCTATCCAGAATTTCTCTGTTCAAACTGTAACACTGGGTTAGGAATTGCTAACCAATAATTTCAATTTTGTGCTTTTTCAGTATCTTTTTTTAAATCTTGCATGATACTAGTTAAAAAGAACCAACCCAAATGACACAAACTTTTCCCACACCCTGAAGAAAAAACACCCCAAAAGAACAAGAATCCTATCAATCCTCCTTCGTAATGTAAGCCATCACTAGAAAAAGTCAAGATTATATTGATTCTGATACTTGACTGTTGTGCTTTAACAGTTCATAGACAACAAGTTCATAAAACAACACGTAAGGAGTGCTGCTTTTGTCTTCTGAGTAGCAACCTGCTTATTTTTATATCTTCACAACTGCCGTGGTAAAAGCTGTACTCAGTCATGTATATAGATGCTACAAGTTGGTTGAAGTGTCTGTGAATTTAAGCTTCCTAACTTAATTTTAACACTTAATTAAAAAAGAAAAAAATTTAGAACACTTTATCAAAGCAAAATCAGATTCATTTATATTACTTTTTTTTTTTTAAAAAAGAACAATACGTTAACAAAATAAGCTTGTTTTCCTAGGAAAGGAAAACAAGTTTGTTCTTTTTTTTCCTAGGGAAACAAGCCTAGGAAAAAAGGTTGGGGAAGTTGTGTTGTGGATGTAGATGGATGGTTTGAGGAACTTTGCTGCTTCTCACTGGCTTCAGCTTGTTCTGGTGTTCACAACAGCACAAAGCGGGCTGTGGCTTGTGAGCAGTCAACAGAAATTGGAAGGGACCGAAATAGCTGTCATTGCAGAGAAGTAGGATGGAAAATGAATAGAGACCACAGAGCTACCACAGATCATGCAGGAAAGCAGCATCCATACATGTCTTTGTGGTCATGCTGCATCCAGGATTTCTGCTTCTCTGATCCTTTATACTCAATAGGAGGACAGATGGCTGGATGAGTCAAATTCTATTGTATTACTAAGAAGAAGCCTTTTGGTGTTTTGTAAATGCTTGATGTAATATGGACTGAATTTCAAAGTCTGGTTATTTTGCTTCTCTTGATGTTTTTCTTATGTTTTGTAATTATGTGTAAGGTGTGAAGTTTGTATCTTGCTGCTGCTTCTATGCTTAGATATTTGTGAAGTGAATAGAACTTCACAAAAAGTGAAAATTTCCTTCTCCTCTAACCTTATATTTATTGTAGGAAATCACAGCTTCATAGTCGGAGTTTGGGAAGTTTAAGGCGTTGAGAGGTAATGTTTTATGGTTTAGGCTTCTTGAGACTAGTGGTTGGAACACACTCAAGGTATCATAGTACCTGCCAGATGAAAGCCATGTCTCTACGTGCTCCACAGCACGAAGAGGAACAGGGCCCTTCTCTTTGTCTAAGGGTCGGTTGCTTCAGTCATACAAGCCTGTGGGGAATGATTTTGGAGTCTGAACTCAGTAGCTTGACAAGAGGATTGATGTGCTTTGTGATAATACAAAGGTGACAATACTTGCTCCTATTGTGGGTAGTTTCTTGAAGAAACATAAAACAAGTGTGTGAAATCGAGTACCACATCGATTTTTATTTCTGAGAGGCAGTTGCCGTTGAATTCTGGGTAATGTAATAGCGTTGGGAGAGACTGAAAAATATTTCCAAGTACAGCATTGTTCTTCCTAGGAATTGTAAGGTATAAGCAGCAGGGGGAGATTAAAAAAGACCACAAAGCCCCTAGAAAAGCAGACATGCTTGTTATAGCTAATGTGATTGCAAAATTGATTACATTTTTTTTTTCTATTGGTACTTTACCCTGCCACAAGAATGTAACCCTGTCTTAAGGCAGCTGATGTAGTGAATACAACGTGCTTGCTTTCACTGGCTTGTTGAGTTGAAATTAAAAAGAAAATTATAGTTACAAACAAAGGAACTTTACATTTGATGATTTGTAACACTCCAAAGGTTATTGTAAATGTATTTATCTTGGTTACAATAAGAGACTGTAAGTGCTTTACTTCTGAGTTACTGAGGATTGCATACTCAGTCTAAACTATTGACTTTAAAAAATGTATTAATAAGAAAAAACATTGCGTATTAGATTAGTGAACATCACTGATATTTGTGTTTCTGATGGTCTATCTTTTGGGGAAAAAAAAGTAAATTAAAAATTAGTAAATCTTATGTCTTAACCTTGTCAGTATCTTCCTTTAGAAAACTTTTGTCATAGATTGAGCTAATAATATCGGACCTAAGCCAGAAAACAAAAGCCTACTCCTTCTCGAGAAAAATAGAAAATAACTTGCATATTAGCTGGATTGTTTCTGATTATATATCAAAATGTTTGAATTTTCTGTACTTCTAAGAGCTAGTTTTTATTCTATCTCATTAAATAACCCAGTAAGCCATCTGGCATGACCATGTGCAAAAGAAAGAAGAATACTTTTGATTAGTAACAATAGAAAATCCCCCAACCCTGCAGCTGAGCATACGTTTCATGAAATGTTTTTAAACTCGTATCACTGAACTTCTAATGCTTAACTATTACATACCATTTTTAAAGAGACTGATTATCACTCTAATCTTGTTTGATCAGCTTAACTATTGCCACATCTTCATAGCAGAAAAAGTGAGATTTGAGGGTCCAACTTTATTTGATGTAGGGCAACATGTACATGCTGGTGAGTGGTAGTTGCCACTTCTCCTTGCCAGGGAAGTGTGTGTCCACCATCTGGGGCTTTCACTTGTGTTACCAGACTCCCTTTGATATTTAACAGCAACATGAAAACCTGTGCAGAGATCATGTGTGCTCACTTCGTTTGGACCCATGGGCTTTTTGATGGTGTAATTTGATGGTGTCATTTCTTGGAGGGCTAAAGATGATCAAGGGAATGGAGCACCTCTCTTAATGAGGAAGGTCTGAGAGAACTGGGTCTGTTTAGTCTGGAGAAGACTGAGAGGAGATCTCATCAATGCTCTTAAATATCTAAAGGGTGGGTGTCAGGAGGATGTGGCCAGACTCTTTTCAGTGGTGCCTGGTGATGGGACAAGGGTCAGTGGGCACAAACTGGAACATAGGAAGTTCTGTCTGATCATGAGGAAAAGCTGCTTTATTTTGAGGGTGACAGAGCACTGGAACATGCTGTCCAGAGAGGTTGTGGAGTCTCTGTCTCTGGAGATACTCAAAACCCGCCAGGATGTGTTCCTGTCCATCCTGCTTTAGGTGACCCTGCTTGGGTGGAGGGGCTGGACTAGATGATTTCTAGACATCCCTTCCAGTCCTTACTATTCTGTGATTCTGTAATACAGCTTTAGAAATGGATTTACTGAGGTAGGTATTAGTTGAGCAGGTTTTGATAACACAGTGTTTTCTGAGTCAGACGGTTAGTGTGGGGAGCTGCTGCGCCCTCTCAGCTCACTTTAAAATGCCATGTCTTGCTCTGGCATTAGGGGCAAGGTCTGGTTGTCAGCAGAAACCTTCTGTTCACTTATGTCTGCTGATGTGACAGTGCTTCTGCCTGCACAGCCCATGACCCTCGATTTCAGCTGTTTACTGGGCAGTTAGAGAGCAGTTACTGCTCCTGCCACAGTTGTCTTCTTTGCAGTACTTGAGGTTAACAGATGGAGGAGATGTTTTGGCAGCCTTCAGCAGCTGGTGTTGTCTGCTGGCATTGAACTCATTGTGAAGAAAAGAGAGGAATCTGTAGAGAACGAAGGTTAAATGGCAACCTGCTGCTTGTAATTGTCAGGTATCTTCTAGTACAAAAGATGAAAATGGGATCTGAGTAAGTAGAATGGCTTGAAGACGCAAGGAACTGGAGGCTGGCACTGAAGGTTAGGAAAGCCTGGGGTCTGCTATCCATGGGTGAACCCCTGTTTGATGAGGAACTGATGTTTCAATATAGCTGTTCAAATGCAGGGTCATTGCAAAGACAGGTTATGGCATTAGAAATTTGGGTGAGGGGGAGATGGGGGTAGCATGGGTGGACCAGGAGGCCATGAGCTGAGATGGATGGAAACAACCCATCCTGCGTTAAGACCTGCAGCCAGTTGGAGGAACTCCTGGCTTAGATACATTCAAAATAGAGCAGCAGCCACTGGAGCAGAAGGTAAGGGGAGAGGCTCTTGAGACATGGGGAGTAGATGCTCTGAAAGACACTACTCTCCAGGGACATACTTAGGTGACATAGAAAGACTTTGGGAGTATATAGGGCTTCAGAACAATGTGGGAGGCGTCCCCAGGAGAGGAACAAAGCAGCATTTACGGGACCTTAAAGTAGCCCCATCACACTATACGCCCCATAGCTGACCTGCCTTACTCTTTTTCCTGGGCCATGTAGCTTCCCCCTTGGGGCAGCAAGGCCCTGTGAGGAACCACTGCCCTAGTCCACCTAACTTTCCTCCTGGACTGCACCACTTCTGCTAAGCAGTGAAGTCAGGTAGTTTGTACAAATGCACCTACGTCCCTGTTGAAGATGTTTGGTCTCCAAGCTGTTAGTCTGGTCTTAAACTGAAACAAACAGTCAGGAGACTGTTGAAGCTAAGGGAGCCTTGATAGCCACCATCTTTGAGTGTGTGCAGTTTAGTAAAGCCTTTCCTCAATGCTGCATACTGTAAATCTGTCAAATTCATGCATTGATCTTATACTGTGCTTTTTAGGTGTATAGTCAGAGAGTTTAGCTTCCCATTTGTTTCTTCTTCCTCTTGTTCCTTCCCTTTGTTTGGAAATTCAGTCCTATCTTTTCCTGTGCTACTTTGCAGCATCAAAATATCCTCAAAATCAGGAGGAAGAGGATCGAAGGAGGAGGGACAGGGATCAAAGTATAACTGGAAATATTGCCCATGCATGCATGCAGAGGGAGCCCATTGAATATTTGTGCTCTTTAGCCAGTGGTAGAGCACTGGAACAGGCTGCCCAGAGAGGTGGTGGAGTCTCCTTCCCTGGAGACATTCAAAATCTGCCTGGTCAAGTTCCTGTGCAACGTGCTCTAGGTAGACCCGCTCTGGAAGGGGGGTTGGACTAGATGATCTCCAGAGATCCCTTCCAACCCCATATGATTCTATGAAAACTTTTTTTTTTAAACTAAGAAATGTAAACAGCTGAGATGTATGTTTAAATATAATTTTACAAAATATTGTACCAACTTTAAAACTTTGTCACTTGTTTTTTATGTTACTGTATTACATTGGTACCGATAATACTGGCAGTGCATAAATGAAAGATTAAAAAAAAAGAAGAAAGAAACCCAAAAGCAAATGGTGAAAGAAAAAGTTGTGGTAGTGAGAAGTACCATCCTACCACCTTGACAGTGCATCTCTCTGTAAATTCTTCCTTTGGACAATTCCTGTTAGTCCATATTCCCTGATAAAGGTTTTATATTTACATAGACTCTCAAACATTTTGTGTTGTGGGATAAACAGAGGACTAGCACAGCTTTCTGGGCTATCAAAGGTATGCCTGAGACTCATTAGCAGTAGCTGCCCAATGTAACAGAAATTGTATGACAATACTGAGGATATAAAATGCTGTTACAGTTACTATTTTCTATAATAGATATGGACATTACTTGATAACACAGCACAGTAGCTGTCACAAGCCATTTTTCCTGTTAGAAGGACTGTAATTTTTCCCTTTTATAGTTCATATTTCGGTGCATTAGTGTGCTGACCATAATAACAGTAACTTTCTGAGTTAATTTTTTTTCTTCTTTTTATAGTGGATCTGGTATAGAATATGAAACTGATAAAAATTACTAAAATAGAAAAGTGAGAGAAAGCAGTTCAGTTTTTCCTTTTTCTTTCTGGTTGCTTTGACTGCTTTCTATTATTTGTCAGAAGTTTAGACAGTTTAGTGACTGCTTTTCAGGCACTTTTTTGTGAGTAATAGCTTTGCAGTATTTACAGATTGGTGAATGAGCTGTTGGTCTTCTCCTAGTGAGTGTCCATGTATTTCTGCAGAATATCTTTTGCTATAAAATGCTTCCTGCAATAGCAGTCATTGCTTAAAATGTCTCTGTGTGTTGTGTCTGGACACATGTCCTTTGTTCTTGAATGGAGAGCTCTCTGAAAAAGAGATGGAGGTCTCTTGGGAGTCTCCACCAGATGGGTGGCTCTGTGAAACCTATGTTGTCATCTCTGGATGTGACAATTTTTTTTCCATTGCAGTTTACAGAAGTAATTAAAATGGGCCTGGCAGAGTTGCAGACTACCTCCAAATTGCGAAAATACTCTGGAGGAATCCTCAATCTCTGTCAGAAATAGAAGCGACCTCTTCACTTCTTCTTTCTAACAGCAGGATTGTGCCTTCAAAAAATAAATGTAACTTCAGTATCAGTGCTTTTTTTTAGTTTCTTTGGTGTCTTCACCACCTCGCACTGCAACATTTTTCCTATAATGTTATAACTTTTGTGATTCTAAATGTTATTTAATGCTAAGTTTGGTAGACATCCCCTAGAACTGATGTTCTGCACCCTGATGGGACTGCAAGGAAGTTATGAAATAGGAAAGTTCTTGCATGACCACTTGTACTCTTCATTGGCACAGAAATAACTCAAACTGGTGTGCTGCAGTGCCTGGGGACAACGGGATGACAAGATCAAAGTGGTATCTGGAGCTAATGGCTTTAGTCAGTTATACTGGATTTCTTGTCTGATGAGGCTTGCTAACAGTATAAGCTGGTGAATCTAGTGTCCTTGTCCCAGAAAGGTGAGTGAGGTTTGAATGAGTCAGATGTCCTGCTGCTGGTAGGCTTTAAGTTATGCTGAGTTGTTAACAGAGTAAATTAATTCCTCATGATATGGCTTGCTTAAAACATTTTTATGAAAAAGACTGTTAACTAATTTTTGCTGGAAACTGCTCTTAGTGATGTGCTTTAGGAATTACATTTTAATATATGTAATTGCTTTTAAGAAAATTTGAAGCATATGCTCTCTTCCACTAGGAAAAAAACCTATAAGAAATCTCATTTTCTTTTATACAGAGTGCATCAAAATCAAAGATGAAGAAAAAATCAACTAAAACCCAAGAAGCCAAAAAAATCTTGAAGAAGAAATTTAAAGTCAACACAAAAATAGTCTTTACTGAAGATGGAGAGGTAAGATCAATTTAAATAATTGTATTTTTGTGGGAACTTCATTTATAGTTCATATAAAGACAAAAATTCTTTATCTCTGTATAAAAAGTTAAAATTTTCAAAAGTGTGTGGTTTTTATAATTGGTTTAAGTTTTGCAAAACTGTTCAGCTTCCATTTAGAATTCAATTCCACTGGGAAAAAAATAGAATGCTGAGCACTGACCTCTTCTCACCTTTGTATGTCTAAGATACTTGTATGAGAGCTGTTAGTGGATGTACAGAACTGTACCTCTTTTCTGCCTATTATCTTTGGTGGAGTCAAGAGCCTATTTTTGCTTTACAGAAATGTAAAAGAATTTTCCTGTAGGCGTTTGCCCAAGTTCCCCCAAGTCTTGAGTTAACATCCTGGAGTTAAAAGAAGTCCTTGGTTTTCTTTCCAGCATTCACTATTTCTAGATTAAAAGCTTTGTTAGGAAAGCTAAGGAATTACCAAATTTTCACCTACTCGTGCTGATGTAGTAGTGCATTGAAATCTGCCAGTAAGTTAATTGGATCTTTTAATAGCCCCTGGAAAAATGTATTGATTTTATACTGAAAGGAACTATTGTGGGTGATAGTCACTGTAGGGTTTCATTGTGGCGATAACCTCACTAGCAAGTCTCCATGCTCCATAAACTTTTCTAACATTTGATTTCACAGCTTCAGATGCTGTGCGCGTTGTTTTTCCATTTCCAACATTAAGAACAAAGTAGCACTTTTTTTCTTACTCTAGATTACTTTCAGTAAGGCAGAAACCGAAAGAGAGGTCACCTTTACAAGTACATCATTTGCTTTTTGTGACCAAATAAAATAAAACATTTTATATTGCAGGTGAAGGACTATAGACATATAATTACTGACATTAGACAAAATTTTATAGGTTTTAGAGGTTGCCCCATTGACTGGAAATTATACCTTCAGATATTTTTAGATATTCAGAAGCTATTGTCTCATCATAAAATATGTATACAAATGTTTTATGTATATATGCAATGAAGCAAAAAGGAGTGAGGATGGAGAAAAAAAATAAGCATAAAGATTATAGTTCAAAAAGTAGTGCAGTAGAGAAAGGGTAGCTCATTTAAGGAAACAAAGTTAGCATCTATGGATGTTGTTCCTGCTTTTTTTCCTGAGCTGTCTAAAATTGCTTTAAAGTTTTACTCTTCTACTCTGTATGCTTCTCTTTGATAAAATAAAACTCATTTCAAAATATATCTTTCTAGAAAATACAAATATACTCCATTTTACAAAAGGAACTGGAAACATCAGGTTGAGTTTCTTGGTATCCAGGTGTGCATTAAGGAGTTCTAAACATGTTTGGTTTAGCATTTGTATCTGAAAAACATTATATATTTCCCGCCATATAGTTTCTTTTTAAGAGTTACTACTCTACCAATCCATAAACAAGAATTATTTTGCAAAGACTACCCCTGCATGATATCTGGTCATGTCCCAAGGTATAAGCTATTGTCATAAGATAGGCGGGAATATTTTTAGTGAATATTTAGTCTTTGTTTTTGCTTTTGAGTTTCAGATATTTAAGGGAAGCTGGATGTGTTCATCAGTCATCTGCAAGTCAACCTTGAATCATCAAACATTTCCAATTCAGTTTTCATACAATAACCAGTAAAACCCTCCACATCTGCTCTCCTTCCTTCCCCCAAAACATGTGCCTGCAGTCATGGCTTTTTGTGTACTGTATGATGAAGGCTTATCTCATTTTTCTCTTAGTTAATATGTTGGAATGTTGATTGTTTACATGAAAACATAATGTTTAGATTTACTAGTGGTTTCTTCTATTGCATATATTTTGGAGAGTCATTTCTTAAAAAAAGTATCACTTTTATCCCAAAATGACTAGCAAGATTATAAATTACCTGTTCCACTGGGAAAAGAGAGAAAAGTAGGGAAAGAAGTTCTAGTGAATCCATTAAGGGGTAATATGATGTAATGGAGACGTTTTTTCAAATACTAATTTTTGAATGAATGTGATGTTAAATAAGGTATCTGAGTTTGTATTGTGGAGAAGTTTTTTTTCCTTTGCAAATGGCTTTTTTATTTAGTCTAAAAAATAATTTTCAAAATTTCAAAAAACTGATGTGGAAAAATGATTCCAACCATTATTTTTCTTGTTATGTGTGTAATTCAGTTGGTGCAGCAGTGGCCACCTGTGCAAAAATCCAGTTTGGCAAAAGCAGATGAAGATGATGATGCCAGTGGTATCAACCTAGATAAAGCGAAAGAGATACTGCGGGAAGAAGACAAATTTGACAAAGAAGAATACAGGAAGAAAATAAAGGAAAAACATAGGGTAAGTTGATTTCTGCCTCAACTCAAGTGTTTCTGAAATGTCTTCAGATTACCATTTGCTCAAAGTTCAGTATTACACTTCAGGTAGACAAAAGTGCTAACTTCTTGCATTGGTGTTAGTAGGACTATCAGAAATTATTTAATGAATTAGTCTAATAGTGTCATAGAATTTTGGCTGTAATTTGAAATCTTCAGGATCTTTAGTCTGGCTTCTCTCTGGCATTTTAAAACCTTTAAATTTTAGGCCCTAAGTTTGCAAACTGCTTCTGTATTATTTATCATGGACCAAAGTAGAGTTTTCTGACCTTAATACATACCAGTCATGCTGAACACAGCTGGATGTCTTTGACTTCAGGGATTGCTCTGTTAGTCATTGTGAGAAGTGTTTGGATTTCTCCAGGTAACAGATAAATGCGAGAACCCAGACTACATGTTGTTAAAGGCTTGCTTTATACACAAAACTTCTAATTTCCAAAGAATTAAAAAGTGTTTATTGCCCTGCACTGCAAATGCTGACTTTATCCAGTTTAATTTTATCCACTGGTTGCTAGTGAGTACAGCAGATATTCTAGTGCTTGTTAAAACTTGTATTTGAACAAAATAATTTGGAGGGAATTTGTGAAAGCTTCAAGTTGCATTTGGACATCTGCTATTCACTAGCAAATTCATATACTTTGAGTGATGCTGTTGTATGTTTGACATCAGACTTCAATGATTAAATACTTCATCAGTTGATCTATTAAAACAGCTTCATTATTACAATTCCAAAGAGAACAAATGACATTGATCAGATTTTTATCTGCATTAAAAAAGCCAAATATTTCCACTGTGAACAGAGAATGCCTGCTTTCAGAAGTGAGACAGGCAAAATGAACACGACTAGCTATATCAATACTATCATGGCTTTTTTGTAATTATTGAAAGTGTCGAGTTTCTTGTAACCAACCTCACTGCATAAGTGTTTTTTACATTATAACTCATTATTATCCTTTATGAAATGGAATAAATGTATGGTAGCATGTGAAAAATATTTTAAAAAAAGACTTCTGATTGAGGTACAGTGAAATACATGCCTAGGTTTTCAGCCTGCCTTACTGCATTCAGTTGTTGCATGCATGTTCAGATTTTTTATTTGTGGTTTAACAATCTGAGGTGTAAAATACTTCATATGGTAAATTCTCTGTATGTGATGAAGTGACACATCATTTTTTTGATGTGTCATTTGATTTTTGAAATGGTCCTATAAATAGTTTACTATCCTAATACCCCCAAATTAAGGAGATGCTACTCGAAAGAAGGGCCAGAAAAGTGATAGGTGGGAGTTCAGGATTTACTTTGATAGCACCTCATTTGCCTCCCATTGTCTCAGTAGCCTTGTGGATAAAGATGATTGATCCTCTGCCCTCATTTCAGAAGGCATTCAAGTTTGAGATACCAACTCATTTTAGTTATTAAATAATACAGAGTATAGAAACAAAGGATACCACAGGTTGAATGTATTTCTGTTATTCTACGATATTACTAAGTCATCCTTGATGTCTGGGGTTCTTGACAATCAGATGTTGCTGCTTTGGAAATTACTGTAATAATTGGGGAAATATGTCAAATCCTGGTCTTTTGGCCCATCCAATCACAGACAAGCACTACCTCCTTTCTCTTGGGCCATGTGATCTCACATGGTCTAGTGGATCAGAAGATCCACTCTTCCAAGATGATCTAGTGATTGGAGATCCATTCTTCCAGTGACTCAAGAAGAAGCTACATTGTTACTATGTGGGCCAAATATTATTTTCTTTTTTCTTAACAGAAAATGTGTAATTATCTAAATTCACAGTACAGGGAGAAGTTCTATGGTATAATTATAAATCATAGATAAACATTATTTTAGCCATTCCAGCCATTGGTTTCTAACTAATATCTTTTTATTTTATTGCATTGTCAGTCCAAAAAATCATCAGTCTTTCATTAACAAAAGAACACTAGGGAAAAATTTGAACTGCTTCACAGTAAAAAGGAATTATGTGGCAAATGATATTTAAAAATTCTCCCATCTCATAAGGTTTTCTTTCCCAAAAGATAACAGATATATGTGAGACCATTATATCGGCACCAGATACTTAGTTGAGTTTAAATCTTTGGCTGCGATCTCAGTGATGTGAAGGAAGAACAACTACCCAAGTTCGTGTATTATGAATGTACTGCAGAAGCCTGATCAGGCTCCTGACCATTGTCTGAATTTGCTATTAAAAGTTTGGTTGTGTATATAAGCCCGATGGGCTGGTGGTATAAGGTATTTCTTGGCCTCATTTGGAGGGAGAGGATGAAACCTAAAAGAGATTTATGTGTGTTACCCACAAAGGATGTGAAAGCAACAAAAAGACTAGGAGGCTTTCTTATCTTATTTTCATGACTTCAGATTTTGTGTAAGTGCAGACATCTTAGTGCCCCTGAAAGAGGATCTTTTGAAAATCACATACTTTCATTCCATCTTAGACATCCCCTCACTGGCATTCAGCAGTCCCTTTTATACAAAGGCTTAAATCCATCAGTTGTGACCATCATTGCTTCTTTTAAAATCCTCCATACATCACTATCAGCCAAAATACATTGTGGCTTAGCACAAACTGTCATCTGACCTTTACTTTCTGTAATATCGCTAATTATTTCATTCCCATCTTTGTTTACATTTCTACAGCTCACTGCTGTAGACATATTTTGTCTACATATTTTCTAACAGCAGATTGTGACAGCTCTCTGTTTCTTGGTGTTCTACTTTGATTATGGAATTCTTCTATAACTGTATCCTTCCTATGTTTTTGAAAAAAACATGGTTAAATTTTTCCTCTCTACTTTTGCTTCAGATTTGTTCGAGGCCTTGGCTTAACTTTTTCATCGATTAAACTTTTTCCTGTTCCTTCGCTTTCAGCAGGTTTCAAATGTCTGTATCTTGATTCATATTTCCTCTTCTTAATTCCTTTTCTTCTTGCTGCAAGTGATGCTCGGTGTAGTTTCCTGGTTTGTATGTTTGGCAGGTTTTTTTTTTCTTTAAATCAATTTTTGAAACATGCTAAATCTATTAAAGTTATCATCTAGGTAAATTAGAAGACCAGCAGAGACAAATGCATTTTCATTCTGTATAACCTGAATGTTTAGGTTTATAAAACTACATGGTTACATACATCAGTAATCAAAAAGTCCTGAAGTCTCTACAGTGGCTTTATGATGGTGACTTAAAATAACAAGCCTTTACAGAAAGCTATGAAAGCATATGTTGTTTTATCCATTTTTTCTCTATCTTGCACATTGGTTCAGATTTTCATTTAGATTTTGAGTGAGAAGAAGCAGTTTTTCTATAAAGCTTGTAATTTTATAGGTAATTCTACATTGAGAATTCCCCTTATGGTTTCTTCAGTATAGTCTTGAAGATTAGAGAACTTTGGGGGGAAAAAGCACAAGTCTTAAAATCAAAACTTGAACTTACCTTGTGAAACAGTTTCTGATGAAGAGCAAAACTATTCAGAAACTGTCCACAGGCCATTGCTTTTAAATCCTTTTGTGAATGTCATTTAAATGAGCATAGTTTTCAGTATGATCAGAAAAATGTTTTGGTGCATTTGTGAGATGCTTGGATGAGATGAGATGTGCGTTGCAGTGCCTTAAGGCTTGTGGAAACTTGCAAAGCATCTACAGTATAATTAGGTTTCCTTCATGAGTCTCACATTTTGTTATCCACTCCTTTCTCTGCAAATAGGGAAAAAATGAAAATCAGGTGGATTAAAAATAAAATCTGAAGTGTAATTGTGATGTAATTAATATTTATTGAAGTTTTGGAAGCAAAATAAATTTTACCAGTTGAGCAGAAGGGAAAGGGTAGTAACACTGATCAAGATTATGCGAAAAGAATTGTGCATTAATGGGTATTTAATGACAGCCCAGCGAGAGGTGTAGGTTTGAGCTCTTTTGAAATCTGTAAAATGTTGTAAACAATGATAAAGGGAGAAGTGAATAAAGTATTCCAAACATGTTTTCACACTCCATTTTTCAAGTTTTCAACTGAAAGTGCACTGTTGTTAGGAGGAAAATAGAGGCAGAGAGGGATTAATCTCACTTCTTAATAACCTCTCTTTCTCTACACTAATCCAAGCTCGGAAGAATGCCCACTGGTGCTAAAGGGAAAAATGAATAGGAGCCTTATTTCTTTCCTCACTTTCCAGCAACTAAGATATGCTGTGAACTGGGGGTGATCAATGTGAAAAGATGGCTAGAAGTATTTATTTTATATTATTTGGGAGGTATTAGTAGCCAGCAAACTGAGGTGGTCTTTGGGGGCCTGACTGAGCAAGATGCAGGTTGTACCTCCCTGGAAGAAGTTTAACAGCCTTGGCTGTAGGGGTACGACAGCAGTTAGATGTTGGGTCACAAGGGGATCTTTTCAGAAGACACTGCTGTTGCTGGGAGGAAACTATTTTGTGGCCCTTGTGCTTATGAAATGGTCCTGATTTGTACCACCTGAAATTTGAAGTTTTGTGTTCTCTTAGTTTTGCTCATACAGTTCTTAATTCTGTAGAAAATATAGACCTATTTTAGAAATTGTAGTGAAACAAAGTATCTCAGTTTGCTTTGTCTCCTGTTCCCTAAATGCATTTGTTAATGAGAGGTGGATAGATTTAATGAGAAGTTTATTTGCTCTTCCAAATATTGCTACTTAAGTAACTCTTTTCAAGGCTAAAAGGGGAAAGTCTTCATACCAGACTTTAGAAAAGACTTTTATAAAATAAATACTTACAGTTTCAGAAAGAGCATGCTCACCCCAGTGAATTTATTTAGTAACTTTGATTAAAATTCATTCTTGAAAATGGAAGATTACAGGCTGGTAAGGGAAGCCAGTTCCCTTGGATTTCAACCCAGGAGGTTTCCTCTGCAGGTCTGTGAGACGGAGGCTGCCCCTGTTCCAGGCTACAGCCCCAGCCCCGGGCTGCACGTGTACCGCAGGGATGCGCAGACACGATCCACACGTGGGAAGCCACGGAGACAAGAGAGGCAGAAAAGATGAATGCAGGCAGCACTCGCATGAACATGAACAGCACATGAAGAGGCAGCACAAGCTTATTCCTTCTTGTTGATCAGGATTGATGTTTGGTAGCAGAACTAGGAACACCCTCACTCCGTTGATTCACAAGCACGCTCGCATTCACCCATCTCTTAATAGCGTGGGCCATAAATTGGTCTGATATCCATACCCACACCATCAATACCTTGTGTGGTTCCTTTAGTGTTCATCTATCAGTGACTTAGGAGTTCAGGTCTGTTGTCTGCCTTACTGCTCATTCCGGTTAGTGTATATAGTGTTCAGTTTATTATTTTTTTCTCCTTCTCATCTTTCTCTCACTGTTAACAGGATATCCTTACAAACCACATTATCACATTCAAGGTATCCCTAGAGAGACAATCCAGGTAGATTTAGACGTGGAGTTCAAAAGGAGTATTTTCTAATAATTTTTGCATCTCTATATGTGGGAGAGAGCAAGAGAGAGACTGCAACTTTATTAATTTTATATTAAATCACCTACAGTTCTTCAGAATCTGGAAAGGAAGCTTCCTCTAAGGAAGAAAAATGGAGTTATAATACTAGGGATGTTATAACAACCTCTGTGCTGAGTTCTGAGCTGATGCTTAAAAGCCTTGAAGATTTCTGGGGGCATTTAGAGAAATAAAAGGTACTTTATGGCTATATAGGATATCTGGCATGCTTGGACAGAGTACTTGGAGAACTATAGTCATCCCATGATGACTTACAATCTGCATGTATTGAATTGATCCAGTGAAAGATGTGCTTGATGTATGAATTTGAAAAAAGAGACATACGTTTACTTATCAAGGAAGAATTCTTTTCCTTTGCAACCTGCAGTTGGCCAAAGATTAGAATCAGCTGTGAGTTTATTTTTAAAACCAGTAATGCTGGTAATTTTAACTAGTAGGAGAAGAATGGTGTAACCAAATCAGTTAAGATGTCAGCTGATATTTGTAGTGGATTATTTTTCCTTTGTGTATCTCATGCCACACTGCATTCCTTGGGGATTACTTCCCCAAATAGCCTTTGTATCTCTCCTACCTCCGCCCCCCATCGCAATCCTCACTCTGTGCCTTGGCTGGGCAACCCCATGCTTGGCTGAGCCATGGCTTAGGTGGGACAGCTCTCAGGGCAGGATGTCCTGCCCCTTGTCCCTTCCTGTTGGAATAATTGAATACTGTGTTTAACAGTTTAAGAAACAGAAAAGGACATCCCCCCATAGTTTTTCTTTATTATCAGATTTTCAGTCATGATTAAAAAAAATTATATGCAATTAATGAAAAGAAAAATGGGTGCTGTACGGTGCAAACCATTCAGTATGCTGGAAGATAAATGTGTCCATGAAAAATAGTGTTTGTAGTTTGAAATCAATCAATACATTCATTCTGAGGAGAGAGTGCATCATATTTCAAAGGAAATAATCTGAAGGGAAAAAAAATCTCAGTTGCAGTATTATGCTCTTTATTAAGTAAAACACTTGAATAGTCTTTCACTTTGAGGTGAAATTTGTCAGATTTCAGTGTAATTGTACAGTTGGTTTAATGTAGTGCTGGGTGAGGATGATAAAATTCTCTCACATAAAGAGTGTGCCAGCACAGGAGCAAAATATAAAGGGAAGAGGTTGCTGCCCAGAGGAGCGTTTAGCTAAACTGCAAAGAAGAAAAGTATTAGAAATGGAGAGATGTGTAAAATAAATCAAGAGAGTATTACTTTCTTAGAAAGCCTACCTGAGCCCTTTCATAGCTATTGTGTGCAGGCAGTGCTGCTGTTGTGTTCCAGGTGCAGAGCTATTAAGATAAGGGGAATGGATGCTGACAAGAGGGTTGACAGGCGTCCCTTTTCAGTCCTAGCAGCAGCATCCCTACGGCCTCGCTGTGCTGCTGGCGGAGGCAAGGACTTGCTCCTTGTTTGCTTTTCTTTCACTTTGACAGCTGGATGGGCTGCACTTAAAGCTTGGAGTGCCCTTGGATGTTTTTGAAGAGATTTCCGACCAAATCGGACTTACTGGCCTCATCCCATTGATGGGAAAAATAAGAAAATGAAATAACTGTGAGTAGGTTTGTTGTGTACGCCCTAATCCGAAAATGCAGCTGTGAGTGGAGGCTGAAGAAGTGCAGATTTAACTTAAATTCAGCTAAGGTGGAATTGCAGCCTTAGTGCTGTAAAGGAGCTTCCACGCCAGGCTGCTTGTCCTGCTGGAAGATGTAATGGGCCAACTGCCCCAAATGCTGGTCTCTGCCTGTGATGGGTCCCTGAGGCAACCTGGCAGGCTCTGATGGGAAGTGCACCCTTCACTTGCTGGGGTTTGGGGTCCTGTTTGGTGCCTCCATGGGACCTGGGTGTTTCCTTAAAGAGCGACTGCAGTAAAAGAGCTCAGGAGTCTGTGACCTGTCTCGATTATAGATTTCCATTCTTAAATGGTGTCGTCCCTTCAAAACAGAAAGCAGTAACAGAATCAGGTGAAGAGCATCTTCACCGGTCTTTTTCCTCTACTTCTCTATAGAAGATGCTAGTGTGTTCTGCACTGCAACTCCCTTTAAACACCAATAACTAACTTAATTCCTGATGTAATTATGTTTAAAGTGTATTTTGAGTAATTAGGGCTACCTTTATCTCTGCTTCTGCATCTGTTTTTGTATATTTATACAGGGTGAGATGTTCATAAATTAATTTGAAAGAATCTCTTTGGTTTCTGTAGGTTTAGAATCTGGCTCAGATGCTATTTGCATGCAAAAAAAGATGGTTACTGGCATGTCTCTGTATTTTAATGACTGTGATTTAATACCTTTCTTATTGGAAGGATGTTTGTCAGAACCAAACTGTATGTATACAGGAATCCTAGCTTGTGTCCCTTTCCTTCTCGGTGAATGAACATCCCAAATAGCTTCTGTGGTAATAAATATATATTAAACATATGTATGTTTAAACCAGATGGCACACTTGCCAACTTTAAAAAAATATTCTATCCGTAAAACATGTTCAGTGTGTTCAGATGTTAAATGAGAAAGGAATAATTTTTCAATTTTGTCAACTGGTTTTCTGTGTTGATTTTGTTTTAACAATGTCCTTGTAAGGGTCAGTTTCTGTTAGTTTGCGTTTTCTTCTTTTAAATGAGAATGTCTTTTTTTTCCAACCACCTCGAAGACTTCTTCCACTGCTTATTTAATGTTTAAGATTGTCACTGTGCTTTACTTCACATGCTTCTGATGCCACCCTTTTCCTGTGTTGGCTTAAATAGATCATACTAGGAAACCATGTTTCAGTTTCACTACTTACAAACTAAACATCATCTGGTAACATCAACTCTACAGATGAGGTTTACATCATTATGTTTATAGTTTGTTGCTTGAAGAGGTTATTTAATAGATTTTTAAAACCAAATATTAAGAGATAAAAAGCCTAGCACAAAACAAACACAAAATAATAAAAAGGCTTTTGCTTTTTTCCCCTGAAGATATTAAGATTTGTTTATTTATTAAACCAATTTTGTATTTAATTTTCAGATTTTTTAAAAAAAAATTCAAAGAAATACTAATAAGTTGATTCTGTTTTACCTTTCAGCTGGGATTGTTGGTTTGTTTTGGTGGTTGGAGATGCAGATGTAGGTGATGGCATGTAGATGATTCACTAATCTCTATGACAAGTCAAATATTAAACTATACAGCAATATAAAATGCAGCAATGGCCAAAAAGTGATTGTGGAAACAGAGTTTTCTTACTTGGTGTGTATTCAGTCCTCCTCCCTCATTCTTCTTATTTTTAAGTAATTAATAGCAAAACCTCCATGGAAGAGGGCACAATCTGATTCTGTGCTGGCTTGTGTGTATTGACTGTGTAGCTAAAAGTTAGTAATCTCGATTTATAGGCTGGTCCCATATGTATTAGAGCTGGATTTTCAGATACCAAGTTTCTTGCAAGTTGATAATAATAATCAAAGTATATTTTGCACGTAAACAGCACAAGCTTCGTGTGAAATCTGAGAGAAGAGAAATGTGGCATACCACGGTGCCAATTATTAAGTCTCTTTTCAGAGCACATTTATGCTTCAAAATTTGGGTCGAAACCTGCTCTTGAATACAACAATGCCTGTATATAAGAGAAGTTATGAATGTTTGAGCAGCTGTGTCTGTATTTTCTGCAGCACAGCTGACTGCCCCTAACTACGCCCCACTAAATAACAAGAAATAGTAAAGTACTGAGGTATAGTATCAGATACTGGTATCAACTCAGCTGTATTTGCAAATAACAGCCAAATTTTTCCAGGTGACAAAATGATTTATTCCAAACCTTGGCCACCTGTAAGAATTGTTGTATGGGAGCAAGTGCAAGGTTCTGCACCTGGGCTGGAACAATCCTTGCCATCAGTANNCCTGAGGAAAGGGACTTGGGGGTGCTGATGGACGAGAAAATGGACATGAGCAGGCAGTGGGCACTTGCAGCCCAGAAGGGCAATCGCATCAAAAAAAGTGTTGCCAGCAGGTCCAGAGAAGTGATTCTCCCACTTTGCTCTGGTGAGACCTCATCTGGAGTATTGTGTGTGGGTCTGGAGCCCTCAGTATAAGAAGGACATAGACCTGATGGAACGGGTCCAGAGGAGAGCCACAAAAATGATCAGGGGGTTGGAGCACCTCTGCTACGAGGACAGGCTTAGGGAGCTGGGATTGTTCAGCCTGGAGAAGAGGAGGGTCCGGGGAGACCTAATAGTGGCCTTCCAGTACCTGAGGGGGGCTATAGGAAGGCTGGGGAGAGTCTGTTTACAAAGGTCTGCAGAGACAGGACATGGGGCAATGGCTTTAAACTGGAGAAGAGCAGATTTAGATTAGACATTAGAAACAAGTTCTTTCCAATGAGGGTGGTGGAGCACTGGAACAGGTTGCCTAGGGAGGTGATTGAGGCCCCTTCCCTGGAGATATTGAAGGTGAGGCTTGACAAAGCTCTGGGCAACGTGGTCTAGTTGGAGGTGTCCCTGTGACTGCAGGGGGGTTCGGACTAGATGACCTTTGAAGGTCCCTTCTGGCCCAGATGATTCTATGATTACCTCAGCTGTTAAATAGAATAGGTTCATCGTTCCAAATTACTGCATCAGTATGTAAAGGATCAATTATAAAAAAGCAACATTAAAATCTTTAATCAAAACCTGTGGGAGTTCTTGAGCATTTAACTAAAAAGACTTCAGATGAATGTGAATTTTTTTCAGGAAGTAGGTTTGCTGTAGGCTTTTTAATGACTTAAGCGCTAACTGTGCCATAAGATGCATTAGTTGTATTGAGTGAAACCATTTCTTGCCTTCAGGTAAGCAAATAGAAGAGGTCAGTGAAACTTTAAAATTGCTAGATTTTCTTTTTTTATAACTAAAAACTTGGGTTCGAACCTGTCATTATATGCATCTTTCACATATTCTTAACCTCACCAACTAGAGAGAGCTGCCATGCTATTATTTTAAATGTTTTTTCCTCAACTTAATAACATGGAACGTAAGTGTTAGAATATTTCTTTTTAGTAAATTTGTTGGAGTCTTGAGGGAGAATTAAAAAGCATATGAGGTGGTTGGTTTTTTTTAAACCCAACAGTGAAAGAAAGAGGAAATACGAGTGTGAAAAGAAGCCAGTGGTTGACTTCTTAACGAACAGCAAGTAGCTTTTCCTTATATTAGAAGGAGCTTTATCCATGTTTTTCGGTCCTTATTAGGCAGAGCTGGTTCTGTTGTTGATTCTAGTGCAGGAAAGGTAGAACAGTTCGATAACCATAACTGTTCTTTCCTTAGTTGAAAGCCAAATGATTTAGTCTTATTACATGATAATGACTAAATACTCCCATCCCTGTGATTACTGAAGTTACTAACTTCTTGAGACTGCTTGGTTTTCATCTAAAACAGGATGGAAGCAGTTTTTTTGGAATTGAGCTACATTAAATTATTGCACTGATTTTATGAGTTAAACTTCTTTCTTATCCTCTGTGTTGATGGCCTGGAAGGGATGTGACTAGATCTTTCAGCTGTGAATGGTGCTATATGGGTGCAAAGAAGAGCTGTTCAATACAAATGGAAAAGGAAATACAGATGCTTGACTTCAGCATTGTGTATAAAAGAGTATTTAATCAGATTGGATTGTTTTAAAGCTTTATCTGACAGCCTCGTGATGCTGTGTTATGAAGTGATTCTTTAGCAGAGTGTCAGCCAGTAATACATAATTAAGTATTCATATATTGAAACAATCTTTTGTTTTCCTGCCCTTGTAAATTGGATATTTCATCTCTAAATTACCTGTTATTTTACAGGCAATGATTTATAGCCTAATAGAACAGTGAGAAAATCTGGCATTCTTACTGTTACACTTTTGGTATTCCAAGAAAATCCAGACTTTCCTGTTTTTTCCCATGTGTGAAAACTAAGGTTAGACAGATGAGTAGGTACATATATTTACAGTCCATAGATGAACAGAATCTATTCACATGAAATAAATCATATGGAACTGTTTGAATGGTTCAAATTTGCCTCATTTGATTACGTTTTATAGCTGTCTTACAGCACGTTGTCCGTGGGTGTTCTGCATGGGCTCATATTTCTTCATAGCAGTAGTGATATGAGAATGAATGACATCATCTGAGTCTTTGGAGACTCTGTTTCTGGCTGTGCTGCAGCATTTCTTTGTAACCTGAGGGCAGGTAGTTAATTTCTAGGCTTTATGCAGTTGTGTGAAAGGGCAGTGGTGTGGCTGGAGTGTATTAGCTGTGCTCCTGAAGGCTGCCTCTGAAACACAGCAGAAGTGAGCCTGATTAGGGCATTGGCTTCTGAAATGCACTTCTAAATCCAATGCAATGATAATATAGATATGTACCCTATGCAAGATCTGCTTTTGTTTTTCATTGACAAGGAACCAAATCACTTCTTTCTTCCTCAAAAAAAAAAAAAAAAGAAAGGTCTTGATGGCATCTCTTGGTTTTTTTGTACTACTCATTTTAGTCTCTGCCCCTATTAACTTTAGAATCTTCTTGTGTCTTTATGTGAGAGACTTACAAGTCTAGGTGTATTATGCTATCTGGTGTACTTCTCTCCTATGGCATTATGTCAATCTCCTGCTTTCATAGCCTGTTTTTCAGTGCTCTGTTGTAAATTCCTTGAGCAGGAATTTTGTTGCTATACTGGCTTAAGCCTATGTCTGTAGTTAAGACACTGCCTCGTCATATACCATAGAACTTTTCTATCTAAATTTCCTGGAATATCCACTTTAAAAGCTGTTTTATCCTGCTTTGTAATATCTGGTGTGTTGCTTTCTAGCTCTGTTCTCTTCCACCTTTTTTTTTTTTTATTACAGTTGCCCGATAAATCATTCAGATGAAACTGAATTTAGACACCAGTTTTGAAATTCTGTGGCTGTGCTCTCCTTTTCCCAGAGAAACTGGGAAACTGAGAAACACTCAAACACACCGCTTTTCCAAGCAGTGTTGTGTGGTAGCTACCAATATGCTTTGGTGGCATCATTGTGCTGCTTTGGCACTAGCAGCGACGGAGCTGTAGCTTTCTCCTTACCCCCATGAGTGAGCTGAAATATGACTCGTCTTCAGCCTTCTCCGTGCTGACCTGTTACCTCTGGACTGATGTTAAAGCAATGTCCTCTTCTATGTAGACTCTGTTCTAAATGTGCTGGTGCAGGAATGGCCTGTATTACTCAAAGAAACCAAGAGTTGCATTCTGGGAACATTTTTGTGCTAGCATAAAAAGGTTTTGATGCCAATGTCATCAGTACCCCTAAAATACAAGAAAAAGAGGGAGCAGTGTGATTTTCTAAGGGACATATGCCCTCACCTGAATTTCTATCCTTACTTCATGAAATGGATAATTTAAAGGGTGTTCAATTGCAAGGACTGACTGAGTCCAAATTAGAGATAATCCTTCAGTTGGTTTAAAAATAAGCCAATTCCAATAAGAACAACAAGAATAAAAAAGCAGCAATAAATGTCAATTAAATTAAATATCATGGCCACTCTTGTATGCTCAGGAATCTGGCAGGCAGCTTTGTATGAATTTGTCATTGCGTTTTGCTCATTTTCCCACAGCAGACCCTTTAGTGAAGGGAACTGAATGTTATGGTTCTGTGAATCGATACAATTACTGAGCAAATTGTACTGTAGAGTGTTTGTTAATAATGGAGATGCGAAAGCTAGGGAGAACACATTTTAGCTTTCACTCCCCAGTTGCTTTAGCAATTCTGAAGTTAAGAAAATTATCATTTTAGCTTGTTAAATGGAATGGATTTCATATTAAGCCACTGAGAAATAAAAAACGTTGGATCTTTTGGTGCCATTTTAACTACGGTGTTTTAGAGACAAATACTAACTTCATTATAATACTTAGCTGCATCATTCCTTTAAAAGTAACAAGTCTCAGTGAAGGTAAAATGTAAGTTTGAATCATTCGTGTAGGTTCATTTCCTTCAAGAGCAAGAAGAATTAATAATATCTCAGATCTTTATATTTATCATTTTTCATCAGTAATATTTAGGGTGAATACCACCAGTATAGCATGTGGGCATTAAAAATACCTAGGTGGCTCAACTTTAATCTTAAAATACTAAAATAAAAACCCCAAACAATGGAGTTTGCTTTAAAACTGTGCATCTTGTTTGTTTTAGGAGAAAAGGCTAAAAGAAAAAGCAGCAAGAAGAGAAGCCAGGAATAGGAACTCACAGGTAAGGACTTCTGTTGTTTTGATCAAGCTGATGATCGTGTGTTTGAAATTGTTTTTAAATTATTTTATTCCTTTCTTTAATAAGCAGTATTGTGATTAATGACTGTTTAAAAACATTTTCTCTTTGCTTGTCTTTTCTTACTCCCTTGCTCTGATGTGGTTATAAATACAGAGCAATGACTTGCTGTGGAAGGAGAGAAAGCATGAATATGTGTGTGTATGTATAAATATATAAAGTGTATAGAAGCCTTTTGGAAATACAGCCTCTTTATTTTGTATATCAAGTGAATTGCATTTTCAAGTGCAGTGCTGATGCCATTTTTTTTTTTTTTCCTGAATATTTGGTCATGTTTATTACTTGCAGTCAGTGAGATTATTTTTTTTTTGGTCAAATCTCCTTTAAAGCTGTTTCTGCTGAACTTTTTCTTTAAACAGCAAGTATTTACATGTTTATTCCTTCCCATTGTTAGACCCACAAATAAAACCTTTGCTATCCTTTTCTTTATGTCTACATTGCTGATTTCCTAGAGGCTGTCCTAGGTTTTCATATTACTTGGTTTGTGATAAACTTAGATTTCATTCAGCTGCAATGATTTTCCAGAATACGGACAGAGTAACGTGTGTCATTTCTCATGCTACGTCTTCTTATGCTACACATGAACAGTTCTTGGTGGTTCTTGGCAGTTAGCAAATATCTTCTTCCCTTGAGAAAATCGATAATGTTCTTTTTCTGATTTTTGCAAGCTGGCCTTGTGCTGGGAGGCTTAAATATAGGAAGATGTTTCGTTCTGTAGTTCTGAAGTGGAAAGTAATTACAGCTTAAGATGAAAAGCCTAGTTATAGTAAGTATTAAGTATGATTCTGTCTTCAGAGATGGCAGGCTATGAGAGCTGTTGGCATTGTGACTCCCCAGTCAAACAATAGAAATTTTCTGTAATTGAATGTATAGAGATGCATACTTTTTAATTTGTTGAGCAAGCATTTTAGAAAAATTATGGAACGAATGATTAATATCCTTAATATAGGGAGAAAACATTGATCAAATCAGGCCGTATCACATTTGTAACTGCTGCTTATTAATTTTGACGCTTTTCAAGGAATAAAAAACCCCTAATGTCATGTAATTCAGCATCTGGAGAAATGAACCCATTCCTTCCAAAAGGATCCGTTTGCTCACGTACTTCTGTCCTATTCTCTGCCAAGCAAGTGACTCTCTGTCTGGCTGGAAAACAAATGAAGTTGATCTCTGTTGAGGAATATTCTGTCCAAGTGGTCTGTGTCTGTGGGTACAATATGGGTTAAATGTGGAGTCTCAGCCCCAAAACTGAGTAAGCTCAAGCCAAATGCGATGCACCTCTACCTCTCTTCTTTGCAACGCTTGCACCTGGAAAGCTGACTTACTGGTCCTGGTCTAGTGTGAGAAAGGCATATGCTTTCTGTGAGAGTACCAACTGTGCAAACCTGCTATTACTTAATTTTATTCCTGGAGCATTTAGCTCACTCTCTGCAAGAAGGTGCAAGCCTCAGGAGCTTCTCACTCTCTGCAAGAAGGTGCAAGCCTCAGGAGCTGACACGTCTCCTGGGTGAAAACTGTTGGGCTTTTTCTCTTGTTCGGAGGCTATTTTTGCCAGAACTGTGTGCAGTCGAGTCTTGTCATTTTCAGTGGGCTCATTTCAGGGAAAATGCTTTCACTGGGAAAGGCTGCCAGCTTGGAGCTGGGCCGTTCACGCCTGGAAGTGGAAGGGAGCAGTAGACGGTAGATAAAGATGGCAGTTTCTGTCTGCTGAGTGTCTGAGGAATTAATTAAGAACGCTCCCTGATTCACAGACTCCTAGAGATGAAGCTACGGTAGCTGAAGCTCTCCATAGTCCATGTGGGATATGACTTAAGCAGCACCTAGGAGGCACCCAGGGGAAAAAAAAAGGAAGGAAACAGTAAAACACAGAAACCGTTGAAACAGAAACTGGTTTAGAAAATGTATGCTGCCTAAATCAGGAGTTTTCACTAGTGCTTTCAAAATATGGCTTGTTGACGCATTTACTCTGCCATACGCAACTCCTTTGGCAATTAATAGTGTTTTCTTAAAAGGGAAAGCAATAAGGAGAATCAAAAAAGCAGAAAAGGTAATTTTAGCTATATTAATGCAGTTTAACAGCTGGAGGAAAGGGCTAGATCAACAATTATGAACAGCCAGTCACTTCAAAGCAGCTGTGGTCAGAATTTGTTGTTCCACGTCTACCTGCTTTATTCCCCTTGTGTATTTTATTGACTGAATCACTTGCATTATAAACTCCTTGGGTTACAGAGTATTACTTATTATCTTTCACTGGTATGCAGCCCACTGGGTATGACATAACCAAAATGGCAATTTACTTTCCTGTTCTCAACATCAATTTATCAATTATGACTTTTGCATCTTTGCTTTAGTAAAATTCTTGCTGCCCTGTTGTTGATTGCTACTGACTGAACAGAGCCTGGCATGTTATTCTTAATATGTGCTGGTTTTTTCCCAAAATGAAATGGGAATTTATTTGGAAACTTTATGATTTGCGGTTTATTTACTTTCACACTTTAAATCATACACTCATGAACTTACTCGTAGTCTTAATTTAATCTTGGATTCCTAGAGAGTGATACTCTAAGTTTTAGGATATTTCTCTGTCCTGTATGTGTTCCTGTGCCAGGAATCTTTGCTTCCTGACATTTTTCATTTACTCTACATTTTTAAACTCATGGCCTAATAACAGCTTTCCTTCAGTTTTATACTCCCATATTGTTTTTCTTTTTTTTTTTTTTTTCATTTCAAAGTTTTAATGCCTTGCATGACTTCAGGTTTTTTTGCCTCTACACCAACAAAGAAGAGAGATCACAGGAGAGATGGGCCCCCTGCTTTTTCCTCTGGTGCCACAGGAGCAATATCAGGGAAGGTTTTGCTCAGCCTTCGCTGTGCTGGGATGGGGCAGGGACAGGCTCCCTGCAACTGGAGTTGAACCACTGAATTCTGGCACACTCTGCTGAATGTGCTTGAGCAGGGGATTAAATGAGTAGGTAGATAGCTGCAATGTTATTGACACCACCTTGGATAAATCCCCATGCAATAAAAAAATTTGGATAAAAAGTGAGGGCTCTTACAGGATGCTATGGAGAAAGTATTTCTTGGAATTTATGGCCATTAATTAAATTTGAGTGCAAAAGGCTGTGAAAACAGTTGAAAGATGTTTTGTCTTAAATTCATATTGAAGAAAAACTTGAAACTTAGGTTTTTGGGGGGATTTTTTTTTTATCATCAGATATTTCATGTCTCCCAGTTTAGGAAAATTTGATAAGATATTTACGAATGCAGCATTTTAAGATGAAAACGCAAGTCTTTTGTCCTCAATCAGTAGTGATAAAATCACTGTCCTCAAGCCCTCAAACAAATTTTAATAGTATTGGCTTGAAGATCATCTACAGAAAATTAGGCAACTGTGTTGTCTTTTGACCAAGAAGTAAAGCATTGTGCAGAAGCAGCAGCAGAACCATTGATGGCCACTCTGAGGTGGTGTTGGTGAAGCTAGGCCCTGGCCTCAAACAGGATGTCCCTGCACCAAGCAGTCCTCTGCTCTTGACTTTGCTCTTTTACTTCCAGTAGTCTACCGCATATTGATTTCTTAGTATACATAAAGAACTCTTATTTTAGGTTTCATCCAGCATTTAAAGGTTTAAACCTCTGCAAGCACTTGTTAGCTGCAGTGAAGCTAAACAGGACTCTCCTATAGTGAGTTGATTGTTTTGCTGTCCTGATGCTGTACAGCAGTAGTGATGTGTTAAGAATTATGAAGTGAGGAAGGTTTTAGTTTCTTTTAAAGAAAATAATTTTTGTAGGAAGGGCATTTTCCAGGAGATGTTGGACAGGTCTGTGGGTCAAGGTGAGGGAGCAAAGCCGGAGTCGGGACAAGGTGCTTTTCCTGCCCCAGCACTGATGTGCTTTGTGGTCCTCAGCTATCAACCCCCAACATCATGCAAGAAATGATACCTAGCCCCTGAAAGAAGGCATCAGTATCTGCTAGAAATAGTTGGTACAGCATCGGTAAGCAGTGCCATCAGGAGCCAGAACTTACTCAGTCATGGCAGATTGGTGCATTGGTTCAGCCACTGGCAATCCTGTAGCTGTTACACTATGCTGGTGTTCAAAGCAAAACAAACAAACAAACAAAAAAAAGGGCTGACTAGCAGACCGGAGGCTGTTTATCTGAGGTCCATAAGAAAAATGTAGCCTGCTGAAAACCTAAGGAAATCCAGCTTGAACACATACTCCTTAGTGAGAGGGTTTTTCTGTTTTAGAAAAGAATGAAGAGGACAAATCATTGAAATAAAGTTCAGGATGGGGATTGTTATCAGGCCAAAAAAGTGGCCTCGTCTGAGGTCCAAGCACTCGGTTGTCAGGGGAACTTTTTTGTAGGAATTTCAAGTTCAACTTGTTAAATGGAAGATATTTGTTGATTGTTGATTCTGAACTGCTTGTAGTCTGAAATATTTTTAAAATAAATGGATTCTACAATATTTAGGGTAATACTTGAAAGTGGGTATTATGTGACTTTATGGAAATGTTACCTGTGTTTTGCTTTTTGAAAATAACATGTTGATGATTCCAGTTAATATAACACTTAAATAAAGCTGTAATAAGTCCTCCCTTTTCTGCAATTAAGAATGTGTATGATTAAACCAGTATTTCTATGTCATAACCCTGAACAAATAACAAGGAAGGATTCTGATGGATTGATTTGTCAATTATGCATGCTTCTGTGAACCTTTTCATTCAGCCACCAACACGCAGAGGATTTTAAATACATTTATCAGATTGACCATTTAAACTAATTGGCCATAGCAATTGAATTTTGTGAGTGTAATATTCACAACTGTTATTTTTAATCATGTGATAAGTGATGACAGTCTGCTGCTCTACACACAGCAGTAAGCTGGTAATTTTCCAGTGCTGAAGTGATTTCCTCATAGTTCTGGCAGAAGCATAGATTAGGAGGGCCATGTTCCCTGCACGTGCCATTTTATGTCTGCTGGGATGAGGTGGGCACACACTGGATTAACAGCAATGCACCTTCATTACAGTGTCTGACATACCTCTAGCCTGCAATTTGGTTTGTATTTGCTTTCATATTTATGGAACAGAGAGGAAGCTTCTTTTTTCTTTCCATTTTTGTTGTTTTTCTTGGTTTAGGGGGTTGCAATTCTGGAGTTCTGTTGATGAAAGATGTAATATAGATTTGTAAGAGCAGAGGAACAGGATTTCTGGTTTGTTAGGGAACACAAAGGCTATTGTCTTATATGATTGCAAATTATTTTCTTAAATTTATAGGACCATATTGAAGAAATTTCTGCAGTACCTAGGTTAAACTCTGTGTAAGTTTGATCATGTTAAAGACTTGACATTTTTGTTTATTTCAGAATCAAAACTTTTGGCATTGGGGGGAAAAAACCTCAGTATTTTTTTATTAAAGCCGTAGGCTATTTGCAAATTGAAATAGGCATGTGGCAACATATATGCATTTCTCTCTTCCTCTTGAATTATGTGGGTTTTGTTATCATTTATTCACATTGTATTCACAAATAACTCTTGGCAGTTGTAGAGTTAAGGAGTTCTTTGGCACCGTTCCATCCAGGCTCTTGAATGGGGATCAGCAAATAATTTGGTGGCTACTTGAGTCGCTGCTTAAGCTCTGCCTGTTGTTTGAACAGGGGAGTTATATATTATTCTGTTGCCTGTCTCCGTGGATGTTAGGAGCAGAATTCCACCATCAGGTTTCTCCCTGCATGGGGCAGTGTGGTGGAGCACAGAGCAAGCAATACAAGACCTCTGTTAGTCTTGCATGGATGTCTTTCTGAGGCTAACAATTAAACCCAGTAGCTAAGGTTATATTAATTTTTCTGTTTGAATACACGCTTCATCAATTCAGGCAACATACTTCAGTTCAATACATGTATCTAGAAAAATATTAGGTATGCAATAAACCAGAAGAGAACTATTTGTGCATTGCAAAGTACAAAGACATATATTCAAGGTCAAAGACTTCCCCACCTGAGCTTTAGATTCCCATTTCAGCATTAATTGAACTGTATACCACCATGTTCTGTAAACTTAAACATGGGAAGAAGAGAGCACTGGGATTTTGCTTTGTGATCACTGTCCATCAACATGTTTAAAAAAAAAAAAAAGTACTGTTCTAAAGTGTTACAAACCATCCTTAAGGCATTTTCATCTTAGTAAACAGGCCACTCTATGAAGTTAATTATGAATTAATTATAATGATTTGCTTTATGCTACTATTTAATAATGTCTAGTAACCAATATTTGAAATTTCTTTCCCTGTAAAGCAAAAAATTTAAAGCTGTTACACCAAGCTCCTGTTCTGTGTTCCATATGTACCTTGAGCAGCAAATCAAGTTGTTGCTTATTATTGTGGTATTCTTGTTTGCTTTGCCTCAGCATAGTCCTTTGAAGCCATTACCAACTCAGTACAGTAGAATAGTCTGGAACTGAACTTTTGGAGATCTTAACCCTCTTTTCTGCCACCACCTTCAGTCCTGAAGATGTGGGAAACCCCAAACAATCCAGAAGTAATGATCTGAGGCTTGTAGCAAAATCGTAAGGGTTTTTTTTAGGAAGTGGAAATTCTTTCTGGGTTGGTAGTCTTTTTCTGTTCCGTTTTGAAAAGCATGTGTACAAATATTATTTAGAATATAGACTTCAGATACAGGGACTCCGTTTCGCTGCATATCTGAGATATGAGCTTCTTAAGAATAAGTTAATTGGCTTTTCAGCAGGGCTAATCTTTCAGATGTGTTTTGATGATGTTGACATCCCTGTGCCGTGAGGAATTGTAGTGTAAATTAAGTAGCTCTGTTTTCTCAGCATCCCCCCTGTTTATATTCTTGGGATATGTTGCTTGCAGTATTATACGTAGTCTACGCTAGCTACTCTCAGCAGTCGTAATTGCTACTAGTGATGAAAATTGATTTGTGCAATCAGAAAACCATTATCTGCATTCTGACTGATAATGCTGCGGTTGCCAATGTTTTAAAATTCTTCTGGCGGCTGTTTTTTCAGAATACTCTGGGGTCATGCAGTAACCAGGATTCCAGCTGCTTTATATACTGAATCTTACTTGAGCATTAAAAGAAAAAGAAAAAGCTCTTAATGACTCTGAATATTTTTTTCCTTTTTTTTTTTTTCCAGAAAGTTTTTAAAGATTTATTGTTTTGTCAGAGTTGTCCTTTGCCAGGTACTGCACTACTCCTCATGAAGTGTATCCTGTGTTTTACCACAGTGTGTAGTGTTTGTAATAGGTTTTATATTCTGTAACACTATCAGCTGCATTGATTAAACCAACACAGTTTGTTATTAGGAAATGCCAAACTAAGTAACTAACATATATGGTTATTTAACAGACTGCATGGACAGTCTGGTAAGCCCTGTACTTGCCTGTATGGAGAACTACCTTCTCTTTGGAGGAGTCCATGTCTTCCTGTGTTGGCTCCAGGTTTCCCTCAAGGTTTTTCTTCCCTAAGACAATTCACTTCTCCCCTCTCCCCCTGCCCCGTTTTTTCTTTGTTTAATGTTTCTTGTTTTTTCTTTTTTTCCTCTGGTCTTCTATGAAATTTTTTGAGGGTTTCATATCTCTTGCTGTCTCCTCATTTCCTTTTCTGTTTCTTCTGAAGGAGCTAAATTCTATCTGCTACTGCTTCTATGTGTTTACTTTCTGCCTTGTAGAAACTAAGAGCAGAAACAAAGGCAAACAGCAGGAAGAAAGGTAATAGCATTGTCTGGGAGCAAAGCCTTAGGAAATGTGCATAATATTTTTAAGGAGATGTTTTGTGTGTGTGTTTCTTTTGTTTTCTTCTTTCTGTACTGTCACAGATTTTCCTGACATTCCTTCAAATAAATACATACTGGTTATATTTTGCTGGACCGGGCAGTTCCAGTACTGCTGGATGAACATTGATTCGTCTCCAGTCCCACCATCACTTCATTGCAAGGAGAGTTGGAAGTGATTCAGTCTCTACAACTCCTTGCACACATTTATCGTCTCACAAGAAAACCTTTTAGTAAAAGAGCATCAGTAAGAGTTCAAAACTAATTACTTGTAAGCCAAGAAAAGCCAGTATTGAAGTTGTCAGTGCTTGTCCCTTGCTGTATAAATATAGTGATGCAGATCAGGAGAGATGACTCTGTTTCTTGCTGTCTGCTTGCCTGCACTTTCAGCTGAGCCAGATCCTCAACTCAGAGTTTGCTTAGTGTGCAGAAAGGAGTGGAGGAGACTGTACTTTTTTCCAGTTATTCGGTGTTTTCATTTGCTTATGGTGTGAGTGCCATCCATTAGAAAAATGGATTAAAAATCCTTTGGCAAACAAGAACTCTAAGCTGGATTGTTGCTAACATCCTTATCTCTACAATTTACTGACTTCTATTTTTTTTCCCAAACTTCTGTGTCTTTTGACACAAAAATTGTATTTGTATCTGGTTTTCCAGGAATACTCAGGTTTCATTCTTTGCTAACATTTATTTTCTGAAAAAGAGTTGGATCCAGGAAACTTTGAAAACTTTTAAACTATGCTAGAACTAGCAGGGACTCGCATGATGCCTGGCTTGCTGCTTTGCTGCTTGATGTTTGTTTGGTTATTTTGGTTGCTGGTGGTGTTGGGTTTTTGGTTTTGTCTCTTTGGTTGGGTTTTTTTGTCTGTTTGGGTTTTGGGTTTTTTTTTGTTGTTGTTTTGTTTTGTTTTGTTTAATTTTCTCTGGAAGGTGTAAATCCAGGGAGTGCCAGTGCAGTTGTGGAACTATGTCCTGTTCTGGTCGCCCTCAGCTTGGAAAGGATGTAGTAGAAAGAGGTCCAGAAAACAGTAGGAAAAACTAAAAGACTGTTAAAAAAACTGTTATTAGATAAAGAAGTCAAGTGAGGAGATATACCAACACATTTCCTAACTGATTGAAGTAATAAGGTACAGCTCTTTATTCTTCATAGGGAAAAGTCTCCCTGATACAGTTCCTTCTGAAAGCTTATGCTGCGCTGCATGACACAGTGGATTTGGCTCAATGAAAGGATTGAGCTCAGTTTCCCACCCAGTCCACCCTGTGCAGATGCCATTAAAAACTGGCAGAATGTGTGCTAGAAGCTGGACATGGAGAACACCAAGCAGTAGGGTGCTGTTCTCAAAGCTTATGCTTTAATGTAAACCCAATGGCCATGAGGGGTTGGTTTGCAAATGCTTTGTTGGCTGAACATTTGAGATTAGGCTTCTTATCTTGGATCTGTAACTTCATTAGTATCATTTCTATCCTTGCTATCATTGGGAAGTGCAGTTTGCTGCATTGTAACAGCTGAGAACTGTGATCTGTTTATGAGTTAACATGCAGCTGGGGTGATGTGATGTGCACACGCCAAACTCTACACGCAGGCCTTGCAAAAGTGTGTGGTGGCATTCCTGCCCATCCTTTGTCTTTTTCATGGTGCCTGGAATCCCTTGAGATCTGGAAACATGTTTGCTTTGTGGTGACTCCTTTGATGCTTAGATATTAGTGGCGATTTCTGTTTCATAGGCGATCACAGCCTGATGTGCCCTCTGCATGATATTTGCCTGTAGTCTCATTTCTGCTTTTATGTCTCTGCAGTTTCTTCCTTTTTTATTTGGTACTTGATTTTCCTCTTGTCTTAGAACTTCCATTTTATTGAGGAAAGGGGAAATTAATGTCTTTGCATGGGAGATTTTCTAGCTTACTATGACAGAATTGAAACATCTATAATAATCTGAGACTTTTCTCACATTGTTTTATATTTAAAGCAACAGCTGGGAAGGGACCCTTCTAGTTACAGGGTTTTGTACTTGTTCTGGGCTTCTCTTGTGCAGAACTTTCCAACCATTGCCTGTGTGGTGGTAGATATCAAATATAGTCATCTGACTCTGTAGGCTAATGAGAGGTCACCAAGTGCCCTTCTGTTTGTGACATGGGGGAAGAAATGGTCCCATGTCTTCAAAAATGGGTTACTGCACTTTCACAGTACATCGACACTGGTCTTCCTCTTGCTTTGTGGAAAATACTTCTCAATGCTACTTACATTGCCATGTAAGCAGTTCTGCAAAGCAAATGGTTACTTACCAAGAGAAAGGTAAGTTAAGTGTTTGTCAGTGTGGAGAAAAATTTTGATAAAAAGCTGAAAGAACATTTCTAATCCTATTTGCTACTTGATTTTTCTATGTCTAGTTATATGGGTAGCAACATAGCAGTTTTATGAAGTACTCCATTAATGCCTGATCTTTAGGTTACTGTTTATGTGGTACGGTGTTTCAGTGTATTATATCCAAAATCAGTTTTTCAAATGGATCTTCATAAGGATGAATTGATTTTAAAAAATCAGTCAACAGCATGTAATAGGAGTAGACTTGGTTTATACAAGTATATTGCATTCTTGTTGGACAATCTGCTAAAGCTTTGAAATTTTCAGCAAGAGAAATTGGGGCTGAACCATTGTGATTGATTAATTACAGTCACAGTCAACTTATGTTTACATGATTTACATGAATGGCTATTTGAGCTGAAAGCTCATAAAGATCATAAGGCTCCGGTCCATTTTCTTTGATATTTCATGTGCTGTTAAGAATGTCAAAATTTATTAGCCTTTTTTGTTTCCCATCACATAATATTCTAGCAGATCACGTACCTACAAAAGTAGTGCTTTTGTAGGGTCACTGTTCAAGGTATTGACTAGCTTAGAAGATGCATAGAGTTTATGAATTTCGTCTTTCCCAAGTACTCGTGTGGCAAAATTCCATTGATAATACACTAATCCACTTCTTTGGTTAATATGATATTATTCTGATTTGATTTTACAATCATTCATGTGGAATTGTTCTCATATTTTGTTTAGAAGAACTCTCAAGTTCACTGTTATTATCCAGGTATACTGGTCAATCATGTATTCATGATATCTGTTATAGAAAAATATGCAATACTAGGCTCCCAGCTCAAGTCTGCTCTTCCTTTTTATTTATGGTAAAATCCGAGCATGTTAACTATCCATTTGCAGTATCTGAAAATGTTGCCCAACATGCTATCTTAAAAGGTTATTTTGTATAGTTTTGCTTTAAGGAACACTTCTATTTACATTTTACATGAAATAATTTTATTGTTATTTCTGAGGATCTAACTGAACTTTATGTAACGGTTGTAGCCATATCTCGGACCCACAAGGTTATTAGCAGCTTGCTAGCCACAATTATGCAGATATTTCACTTCAGTATCTATTTGCAGCATTCCTTCCTGAACCACACAGCTTTGTACAGTGGCAAAATTACCGTGTTGTTATTGTTATATCCAGGAGTAAAAAGCAGCATAAAGAAGGATGCTGTGGCATTAAAGAGGTGAAACAAGTATTGGAAACTGGCTTCACTGAATTATGAAAAAGAAAAAAGAGCCTTGTTGAATGTTTTGGCACTTGTGCATACTCCCTTCACTTCCATCATGACCTCATTAAAAAGAAAATCTTCAGGTATGATGTGAAGGGCTCTATAAGAGCACTTTGCTGCCATGATAACAAGCATTGTAAAAGTTAGCCAGAATTAAAGGTGCTTATATAAGTGAAATAATGTTAGAGGTCTATTGCAAGGCACAAGCATATAAAAGCCTGTCTCTCTCCCTGTAAGCCATTACCAGTCTCATAGGCACCAGAGAGACTCTAAATGTTTTGCCTGTTTCAGTGGAACTCTCCACAGAGGAGTTAGGAAAGCACAACAGCAAATATATGACCAAGTTTAACCAAAATTCAGAGGCTTCAGGTGGTGGAGGAACTAAGACTTTATGGTTTGAGACTAGCTCTCTTTCCTGACTGTGAGTAGATTAAGTTGATATGTATGTTAGAGTTGACCTGACCTCTCTGTGTAACTTTTGAAGTTACACAGAGTGATGTACAAGAGCAGAAGAAAGGAAAAGGAATGCTTGTTCTCCCTCTTCATTGCTCATTTTTAAACATCCATGTACAGATTTCTGAGATAGGAAGGCTACTGCAGGAAGGGAATTTATTGTAAAAGGACATACATTTTGAGGCTTGATCTGGAGTCGTGAAACCATGCTCCCAAGAACTTTTGGATTGATGGTTACCTCAAGAACATATGTCAGTAGATTGTGCCATTTGATGTATGCTTTATTTCTTCTCTCTGTGTTTGAAATTTTCTTTTAGCTCTACAAGAAACATACTATTGTTTTATTTCTGTTTCTCCCATCTTGGTCCCTTGCACCCCCTCATGGTCACTGTGTTTCATGGAACCCTCTTTTCGTTTTCTCTCTATGGTTGGTTATTCAAATATGAATGATTCTCTGATAATTTGACAGAAAGTGGCTGAAAGTGATGCTTTTTACCTCTTCTGACTTCTCAGTTTTAAAATAAAAAATTGATTGATATTTGTTGAAATGTTGTTTCATGTTGTAGTTGTGGAGAAAATGGAGCTACGCTCCTTAACCAGGTTGTGGTCTGAATTTATACTGCACCTCAGAGTCGTGATTCTGGAAGTTAATCAGTTACGGCACTTTCTTAAAGAATGTCATCTCAATGTTCAACTTCGGTCATCAAAGGAATGATTAGAAAAGAAATACAGAACAAAACAGGCAATGTGTCTGCAACACTGTCTGCATTTCTGGTAGCCCCTCTCTGGATATAAAGTGAGTGGGACAGACGCAGAAGGTGATGCACAAATGCATTGAATGATTTCCATAAAATCATTGAATGGGTTTGTCTTGGATTGCGGACAGCTAAATCCACAGGAACACATGCACTGCTGCAGCCTTTGGATGCACTGGCAACAGGTTTGAAACGGGGAAAATTGAAATAAACAAAAAAAGTATACATACAGATGTTTATCACAGAGTAGAGTAACCTTATAGATTGTTTTGTGACTGGATGGTGAGAAATACAAAGTTTGAGTTGTTTTTAAAAACAGAGCAGAAAAATTTAGAGAGGTGTCAGTAATCTGTAGCTGCCCAAATGCAGCCTCTGCTTCAGGAAACCCTCACCTGCTCACTCCTTTTGACCTCACTGAAGCTGGAAAGGAGTAATGGGGAAGCATCCCTGCTGGATGTCCTCTCTTCCATAATTTGTCTCTTCTGGTGTGGTTGCTATTATAGGGCAGTTGGCCTGATGTAGGATGACTGTTTTCATGCAGTCCTATTGTGCAGAAGTAAACCCTTATACTGCCTTTCCTTTCACACTTCTATATCACTGATAGCCAGAAATCCTTTTTGTAGGTTGACTGTGTTTGAGCTTGAGCTGAGCGAAATCCCCAGCTAAGCTGCATTTGCTGTCACTGCACATGATTCGCATAAATATTTACATAGAGTTTATGCTTTGTTGATTATATCTTTTATTACGTTTTTCCTCTACTTTTCTTCCAAGGACGTTACTTTTATCTGCTGGGCTTCTGAAATGATCTTTTGACTGGTTTCATTTTCTTTTGCAAATTCATGAATTTTTGGTGGTTGTTCCTGTCTTGTTCACAAAAGTTTATTTTGTCTGATAAATAAGAGAGAGGGGACATCGAGGTCTCTGGTCTTTTTCTGTCTTGATTATAAGCTGAGGTCACTGTTCTGCTTCTTAACAGACATTGTTAGTTAATTCCTGAAAAGTATCTGTGGGATACTTTTGAGTGTTGTTCCCAGACACATCAGAGGCAGATCTGCTTGTTTTGCATGTGTGCTTCCCCCTTGGCTCTGTCAGATTTACTGGGTGTCTTCATGTTTACTGGTTAAGCATTTTGTTGTTCCTGGTTCTGATTTGCCTTTATTTTCATCAGCAATCTATACATTAATGCTCATGGTTTGGGGAATAAGAAGAACTGCAGATCCCAGAGTCACAGGTCTGTGGTGTGACTGGAGTCACGGAGCCCTGGTGAGACAGTGCACGACCACATTAAAAAACAAAATATAAACAAACAAACAAAAATACCTTTAAAAAAAGGTTGGACTCGATGATCTCAAAGGTCCCTTCCAACCACTAAGATTCTGTGAGAGAGACTACTTAGAGAAGTGTAACATATTCATGAGAGGTCACAAATGACTGGAAAGAGGCTAATGTTATACTCCTCCCTAAGAAAGGCATGAAAAAGACTTCAGGATCTATTGGCTGACTTCATCCAGTCCCTTGGAAGATCATGAAACTTGTCCATTTCTAAACATGTAAAGGACAAGAAGGTAATTAAGAACAGTCAGTATGAATTTAGAACAGGTAAACCATACTTGACAACCTGTTTGCCTTCAATAGTGAAGTGACTGCAAAGTGATCCATATGGAGAGTAGCACATGTGATGTACCTTGACTTCATTTGGCTCTGCCCCCCACCCATTTCTCATTTTGAAGCCATGGAAGTATGGAATGAAAGACCAGTCTATTTGTTGAAGCTAATCAAATCCAACAGGAGAAATTCTTGTTCTTGCTGAGGACTGACTAGCAGTCCTGCTGGAAAGGCGCCAGGGATTATGGTGAATGCTAAATTGAAGGGGTTAAATTGGAAGACACATGGTGAGGAAAGTTAATATCTCGCTTTTCTGCCTCTGGGACTGTATCCAAAATACTGTGTCCAGTTCTGGATTCTTCAGTTCAGGATGGATGTGGAGAAAGTGGTTAGGGTCCAGTGAAGTCTACCAAGATGGTCTGGAATCTAGAGCATGTGATGTATATGGAAAAGGTAAAAAAGATGGACTTGTTCAGTGTGGTGAAAAGGAGGCTAAGGGACAATCTAATAACACGTTAGAAAATCGGTTATAGAGATAGTGTAGCCAAGCTTTTTTTGCTAGTGGCAGATGATAAAAATTTGCCAAAGATTGTGGCTCAAAAGTTTCAGAGTGGATGCTGTGGGAAAAAACTTGTTTACAGGTAGGGTAGTCCTGATGTGAAACAAATTACCCAGAAAGGCTGAACCTCCCTACTTGGAAGTTTTTGAGACTTAGATGGACAAAGCCTCAACTGGCCTGATCTAGTGTTGTTGATTGTACCATTTGTGTGGGAAATTGGCCTAGGGATCTCCAAATATCTTTTTCCACCTACCCTTCCATCTCTTCCCTAAACAGCATACTCCAATCTTTTTACTTCTAGAGTTAGACCTTGGAGTTTTCAGTCAGTAGGAGGTGAGCACATAGCAGGCAGTAGCTAAATGTGGCACTGAAAAAAATGACTGTGCCACCTGCTTGTTCCTCCAGAACTCATGTCTTAGCTCTACACTGCTACATATGATATTTTCTTTCTTGAAATAGTTGCATTTTTCCCAGTGAAATTATACAAAGCTTACATAAAGGTCTCAGTTGACAGATGTAAAGCAAAGAAACAGCTAAAATTAGATGAGGTAAAAATAGAGGTTGGGAAGCTGTCTGAATGATCTTATAAACAACAAATTTATGCTGAATTCTGCCAGTTAGGTCTGCTTTGTTTATTAGGTCAGATTGTAGCTCATAGAATAGAAAATGGTGTCATGCTGAAAAACATGCATTTAAAATTTTATTGAAGTCTATCAAAAGTTGACATATCTAAAATTGAGTGATGCGGCTAGGATGTTTGGATTTGGCCATTGGCAGAAGGGAGGTCCACTGTCTGAGCCTCAGGAAAGAAGATTTTATTTATGAAGCTTGAAGATAATAGAAGCTTGTCAGAAACGGGCAACTGTCTGATGTGCTGAGTAGATGGTGAGAGGACTTTTGTCATTAGTGTTACATCATAAAAATGAATTTTCTAGTAAGTGTATTTGTGGGGGGATTCCATCCAGTTCCCTCTGATGCTGGAGAATGCAGAGTTCATCCATGCCACAGAAGAAAAGACAGGTTATCTTATTGCTCTTTTAAGGGGTTGCTGTATGGTCACAGGTCAGGAGTAAGCTTGGGGTCATACTTTGTGGTGTGGTGGCTTCTCTCTGCAAACATGTTTGTTCATAAAGAAGCTTGATAGCCATTGCTCTTCTGAGAGTGGTCTGCTTTGATTGCCATGGGATGAAAACATTTTATAGGTAGTCAGTGAGGAGTCGTTGCAAGTTCACGCTGTAGTTTATCCTGTACTGGTTTTTAATGTCTCCATTCTCATGATTGATAATGCCAGCGATACTGAAAACATTCAGAAAACACCTAAATGTAGACAAAGACTGAGACATTTGTGCAGATAATACTAGTGACTTCTGATCCACCAATTCAAAGACCAATTCTTTTAAGTAGCTCTGCTTAAAAAGGAGTTGACATACTTATAATTGATTATTATAAAACCATGAGAATAGATTTCCAGGTGCTAAAGAAAATCTGCTGTATTGTTTTTTCTGATACGTGTTTGAAAGACAATTCCTTGTATAATTCATTAGCATTGTATTTCAAAAACAGTCTTTGGGTGCAATTGTTCATATTTTACAGATCACTAATTGCATTTGACTGTCAGACACTGAGTGAATTTAACTCCTAGAAGGCTTCTTGGTAGGAAGACAAAGGACTATTAAAAAGATTAATACAGCCTGCATATATAAAAGTGTTTGGGGTTTTCTATGAATGCTCACTGAGAGCATTCACAGTGCCATCAAAATATTTCAGACTTCTGGAAGAACATCCTTTTGTCTGACTACCTAGAAGATCTGTAATAAAATATCCCTCTACTTGTTAAAAGATTAGTAGTTATAAATTACTGTGTAATCCCAGGCTCTGATCTTTCTCAGTAAGATGGTATTGACTTAATGCAAGGATCAGTTTGTAGCCATCTGAGACCTATATTCTCCTAGAGACTTTTCTTATATTAAAATCTGTGACTATAAAGGTGGATTTCTGTGTTAAAGGCTGTGGTTTCTTCTTCCTTTTTTTTAACTTTTGGTGTTAGAAAGAGGAATCAGAAAATTTTTGCTCAGATCTAGTTTCTGACAGAACAAAGGTAATGTCTGATGCAACAGCCTGCTGTTGCCTCATGAATAATGCCTAGTGAAATCTTTTCCAGCCTGTGACTGGTGCCAGTGTTGGATCAGGTCTGTAAGATCCTCTGTAAAACTGAGGTAAAGCAAAGTGACTCTGCAACAGGACAGCTTCTGGCTGGGGCAGAACAGAAGCAGTGTTGGTCTGAACGGGGTTGTCCATGGGCCTGTTGGAGCATTTCTAGTTAACAGGTAGAAACTAGGACAGTGATTTGCTCAGTCCTTGTTGGTGTTCTCTTTTATGAACTTCTGCTTTGTAACTTCCAGAAAAAGGCCAAGTACAGTGCAAGCTTTCTGGCCAGGTTGCGTTGTTGTATAATGGGGCTTAGTTCCTTCTTTAATCCAGTACAGTGACTCCTGCACGTGATGTTGTTGTTTGCTATCCCATTTTAAGCCTGAAGTTACAAATTTTAGTCATAATAAATGACCAGTTCTCATAAACGCTATATTTTCACTGTATGTGAGTAATGCTGCTCTGTAGTCTTTTGTTTTCACATGTTTTGTGTGTCTTTTGGCTTCAGCCCAAGCAGCAGGAGCCAGGGAGGAAGATGATGCTGTTTCCCAAACAGGTAGTGGCAGCAGGATTTTTCCAGGTTGATGAAGTCTGGAAAGAAGTCTCCAAGTGAGAGTATTTTGTAATTGCTTGTTATTGAACAAAGATGAATTGGCCATGATGAAAGTCTTATGTCGTAAATAGAGTTGTCTAGTAGTTTTACCACTTTTTTAAATGTTTACCATCTAGAACTCAAAACCAACTGTGGATCTTTTCAATGTGGAAGGTGTGTAATATTATATCCAAAATATGCCCAAAAGAATAATTTCAAACAAATAGCAAGAAATGGAAATTTTCAAGCTTGTCTTTGTTTTTTTTGTTTGATCTGCTGCATTTGTGATGATTTTGAGTATAACTTGTACCTTGTCCCTCTGCATAATGATCTCTAAAATTACCTTTGGTAGTAAGATGCCTTACACCTTTGAAGTTGTTTTTATATAGCGCCGTTCTTTGAAAGACACCTTTAGATCAAGTACTATTCAGATATTTGAGTCAGAAGCTTTATACTAGAGTGAAATAGTGTTATAAGCAGTATTAAGAAATGAGCTACTTGCTCTGATCTGTTTCATTATCAAACAAAAACATACAGCCCCTTTTCAAAACATTTTTCTCTCTTCCTGGCTTTTAATTATTGGCAGCCTGAAACATCAAATAGATCTATAGCTGTTTAGTTATTCATCCATAACCCTCACCATTTGCTGGAGATGTTTTCAGTCAGTTTTCGCACGTCACTGCTTTCAGATGGCTGTGTAACGCGGAATGCCCAACAACCATTACAGCTACAATTTTTCTGTTGTTATAACACATGCATTTTAAATATGATATTTGTAAGCAAAGATACTGAGTTGCCTATTGGAAAATTGTGACAAAAGCTGGTGATAAAATACTGTCTGTATTGCATTACCAACAACCATCTAGCTTATTGAAGTAGCAGGAGATGTCCTCTGTGATGTTAGTTATATTTACCAAACTGGCCCTAGAAATGCTTTCCCACTGTAAGGAGCTGCTAATTGAAGTAAGTCTACCTTTAGTCTAATTGAAGGTATTTCTAGAACACTCATTGTGGGTGAAATTGAAAGAGTCATTGAAAATAGTAGTACGTAAATCTTCACAGACTGAATGTTTAAACTGTCATTTAGCTCTGAATTTTGAAATGCTATTTCTATGCGTGCTACCAAGATAGGTTAATAAATTGTTATCCAGTGTTTTAGCCTACCTAAGTTCTCAGAGCTTGTGACTGTAGTACTGAGTGCCTTGTGCTCTTTTAATGTGTTTTTCCTTGGAGCAGTCTGTGATCAGGATTTACTTCTGTTCCCGTGTGCAAGAAAAGAGCAGAGGAAGATGATGAGTGAAGTCCTTAAACTTTGTTTCTGCCTTTTGGCTGGAGCAGGGAATTGAGGGAATCTTCCCAAATATCAGGATAGTTGCTTGCTTCCTTGACAGTCCTTTCTTTCTGTTATCTGAAAAGGCTTTCAGAAGGAGAGAAAATATATGCAATGCATATATGATGTGGTGATGGTACAAGCATGTCTCCCGGCTGATGAGATACTGTAGGCCAGGGCAAGTTGCCACGGCTCTCCCTGCAGGTTGCTGATAACATCATCTTCCTTTTGAGAGGTATTTCCAAAGGAGTCTTCGTTGTCAAGTAGCGGGTATCAGAATTTCAACAGCTTTGTCAATTATTTAGCAACAAACCATACTGACTTTCAAATGTGTGTATGTCACAGTTTAAAAATGCAGGTAGGGATTATGGTGGCTTCTTGAAGACAAATGTTTTTGCAAAAGTGTTAAATACCTTCCAGGTATAGCCTTCTTAACTCGTCATTAATTGATTGCCAACCCTTTTTATGGCACTATTCTCTGAGTTGTGTCAGTAAAGTTTGTGCATCACAGTGTCAGTCCAGCAAAATGGAAAAAAACCACGGTACTCAACTTCCGTAATAGAGTCTCATTTGGAGAGTTAAGTTGCAAAGATGTGGAAAATGCTGCTGCAAGACTTGAAGCATATAGTCTGGAGGCTCTGGGTACAGAAGGGCAGCTTCCATAGTACATATGAAGGAGAGGGTAGAGGGTGGTGGGCTATAGATTCTCCTTGACTGTTTTGCCTGAAATGTTTTGGACTCACCCTTTGGAAGATGTTTTTTTGAAGTTCTTTAGAGAATTCATACCATTTGAAATTGTAGTACTTTCTCATTGTTTATGAAGCATCCTCATAAGTCATCTTTTATAGAAATGCTTTTTTACAATGCGTGGGACAGATTATATAGGAAAATTCTTAATAATGATTAAGCAATATCCACTAGTTTGAGGAAAAAAACTGGATTTTTTTTTTTCTTTTTGGCCATTGCATATTGATTTTGTAAGTTTATTCATCTCTTGGTTACCTCCCTTCATGTAGCTTTGAAAGTTATTTAAAATCAAGTATTCTGTGCTAACTTGCCTTTGGAGCTAAGGCCCTGACTTTATGAAACTCTTTAAATGCATTTTTTAAAAAGAAAACCTGAATGTAGCTTTCCACTTTTTTTTTATATCTGATGATAGACTTTAATTTTATAGAAATCAATAGCAAGTATTAGTTTGGGCAGTAGCAGGCTGGGTTTTTTTTAAAATCAGAAGTCTTCTGGTATTATACATTCTTCTTCTACAAAAATATTTGAGTAGCTTAATACTAATAACATAACTGTCACTGAACAAACATTGATTTATTAGGTGAAAATAGTCTTGAAAAGTAATTAAATAATTCATACCAATGACATCTGTTTCTATGGTCAAGTGGTCAAAGAGGCTGTATCAGTTAACTGAATTTAGAAGACTCATGATGAGATAAATTGGTTTGGCTTCTATGATCAGGTTATTAAGCTAGCCCTAAAATTAAAAGCAGGTTTCTTGTATCTTTTACATTAATATATTTTGATATAATAATGATACTTTTTAATGTTAATTTTGTTTGCGACTTCTTTCTGCTTTCTCTGGAAGCTGAAGTTAAAATACGTTGCTGAGGATGCTTTAAAGTCTGTCGGGTACCTCATGAGTGCATTTTCCTCTTGGGCTCAGGATTTAACCAAAACTGTATTTTTTTATTTATTTGGCTTCTTTTTCCCTCTGAATCTTTAAGGTTGAGGGTTGGTTTTTTTTGTTTGTTCTGTAATTAGAAATGCAGTGTTCTCTGAAAATGTCTCTCTACAAATTCCTAGTTTTCACAGTAAGTAGGAAAAGTCTTCCAGGGGCATTTTGTAGTTGTTTGTGATGTTAGTATATGGTGCTGCCATAGATTTTGTTTTCAAGTAATTAAGTTGTTGTTTCTAAATAATAAATGGTAAAGATGTCTAAAGGTTGTGTTGTAGTATTCTCCTCTACTTTTTATTTCTAGAAGTTGTTATTGTCTTATGGAAAATTCCTATTTTCCTATTCCTAAGTCTGAACTTATGTGAGGGCAATTGTTGTGGGAGGAGGCTCAGTAAACCAGATGACACTGAAAATGGCAAACAAAACAGAAATTTAAACATGTCAATTTATAAAATATTGTTGTGTTGAAATACCCTGCAAATATTTGTTGATGTAGTAACACCTCTGACATGGTACAGAGTTTAAATAAAAGCCCGTTGCCTCAGATTTTCTTTACTTTGTATCTTAATTACTTAAAGTCATACTCAGAGCAGGTGTTTTAATTTCTATGTTTCCCTGTTATGTATGTTATTAGATGAGAAAAAGCTGAAATGGTTAATCCCTACATAATTTTTCCGTGTTGGTAGGTTATTTCTTGTTAATATTAAAAGCCTGAGCACTCAGAGATTTGTGTCTCCAGATGTTTCAGCTGTTCGAATTCAGCTCCAGTTGAAAAGAATGCAAAACTATCAGGTCTACAGAGTAGACTTTGTGGAAATAAAGAGAAAGCATAATTGTAAAGCAAGCGGCTTGATGGAACTGTATTTAATTGGAGGTGTTGCTGTAGCCTCCAGTCATCCAAATGTTGTCCTCAATATTTTTTGAATACATTAGACTCCTTTTTGCATATGTCCTTATGGCAGCTACATTAATCATAACTGCACTGAAAGAGTTGCATACTGGCAACAGTTTTTATTTTATTTTTCTTAAATGGGGAGTTCAGAAAAAAGCTATAGCATATTTTTTAGAGTATTGCAACATTATTAATGAAATAATACATGAACTTGTTCTTGTAGCTACCTCTCCAGTGGGACACAGTGGACTTTTTAGCAGAGAGACCTGTACCTAACACCATTTAAATAGCGAATTGACTGGGTCACATGATGGCTGACTAAGAATTAAGATTTCTTAAGATGAAGTAAAATAGCTTGTGATTTAACTGATAGAAATATATATTTAAAATAAAAGTTGTTTAATAGGGATGACTTAGAGTGTAGCCACAAACATTTGAATAAGGAAAGGGGACAGGTCTCAAGTGTATAGTGCTCTTTCAAAGAAGGAACAGTTGGAAGCAGAACTTGTGTTGGATATTACAGGTGAGTTTAGTAATTTGAGAGTTCCCTTCTCAGTAAGGGGTCTGAAATGAAGGAAGTGACCTTGTGATTTTCTTTGTAAATTTGACACAATTGCAAGTAGTCCATCATTTTTCAGACTGCACATTTAATTTCTGGGAATATAGATAATACATTTCTTTAAACAAATCAGTTTAAATATTGTTGGCATTAAAGTGTCACTTTTATTTTATGGAACTGGCCTATATGTTTAGAAAAAAAGTTCTAAACTTAAACAGCTTGTTTAAACAGCTATGAGAAATCTGTTTAATCCTAAAGATGCCTCCTAGTTTTTTTAAAAGTAACTGTGCATAACTGCATGCTCTACTAATTAACATTTATAATTAGGATTTATTTTAAAAGCCTATTCTTATTCAGGTAATTAGCTAAGAACAATTGGTTTTAGTTTTCTTTTGAACATCATCTGGGCTTAGATTAAAGGTAGGGCACTATGGATAACATATTTTTATTAATTTTACAGGCAAAACAACACTACTTGAATAGGCAGAGAGCAAACAGTTAAATTCTAGGCTTCTCTGAGAACTGTAGCCTGGTCAGTGTGATGCATGTTAAAACACAGGTGTTTTGTCTTGACTAGATTTTGGGAGTTGTTTGGATTGTAAATTTGATCAGCTATGTGTAGTATCTGATTGTTGATACGCCCATTTTAGCACTTAAATATTGTTGAGAGCCTGAAATGCTACAAGAAGCTACTGTTATAACAAGCTAGTAGCAGTTGGATGTATGCAGTCAGGATTCGTTTCATCTAGGAGATCATGGGCACATGACCAACATATTTTGGAACGCATGATGACTGCATTTTATGCTTTCATTTAGAGCAGGTTAAAGCAAATATGCCTGTTTCCTCTGAGCCATTCCTAACTGGAAATTGGCTGCTCTCAGCTCATAACTTACCTTGTGAATGTTGGTTACTGATGGAGAGATGTCAGTTCATTTAATTATGAGCTGCTAGATATTAAACTAATCTTGTGATGTGAAACTGCTGCTGTCCATCTCCGTAGAAGTGCTAGACTGTGCTGTAGTGTGAGGAAACCTCAGCTATTGACTCAAGTGTTGTGTATTCTTCTGCATTGGACCATAGGGGTTTCCTTCTTCCTGTGGTTATGGGCAGCTTCAAATAGGGGAAAGTATTCTATGAAGAGATAATTTGTTGAAAATGATGTTTATCTCTGGTTGGAAGTCCTCCTGAAGAAATAAGAATGTCTGATTTAAATTAGAGTGTCTAATAAACATAGTTTTGTTTCTTATGTGTTAATTAATTGGCATGATCAGCCTTTCCAGTGAAAAGCCTAATGGATTTTCTTTTGTATACTTTCATTAAATATTATAAATTCCTGACTATAGGAGAACGTCAAATTGGTATAGCTATGCAAATGTTCTCTAAATACTGGATATATAACAGAGTATATAACTGTTCATATTAACAGACTAAACAGAAATCAGTTAAAATTAAAAGAATAATAGAACAGATAGTTAAAAGCGATAAAGAAAATTTGAAAATGTCACGTACCAATGTGCATTATTTTTGTTAAATGGACTAGCAAATTTGTAATGATAACTTTGAGAGTTTAGCAAAACATTTGTTAAACTACAAAAGCACGAAAGGAGTTGGTATATTAGCAGCTCACTTTTTGTTAGCCATTTATTTTTCTTTAACATCTGGAAAATCCAGCTGGTCAGTGTGCAGAGGAAGAAGGAACATCAGGCTTCCGTGTGGCATCTGTGAGGGTCTCGAGTGCTGCTCATGGGCTGTGATTTTTCAAACCTCACTTGACCCTCCCTCTCCAATGCTTGCTATTATTCTTGTAAATCTCTGCCTGTGTGTGTGTATCAGCATTGAGCAATTCCTGTTTAGTGCTTTTTTTTCTAGAAGTGAGAACAGTGAGTATTAAGTCTCTCTCAAAAATATGTATGACCTGCTGTAAAAATGCTTATATAATACTGTTCTTTATGAATTGTATTGCAAATATATATATATATATTTTAATCACGATATCATTAAGGTACAGGGAGCTCAGCATTCACACAGGATAACACTTGCTGCACTCAAACCCCCATTCATTTAAAAAATAAAAAAGAAAAAGCATCTTCTCAGTGTTGGAAAGATTCCAGATTTAGCTGCTCTCAACTACATTTTGTACAAATGTGCCATGATTACTCTTATTTTTTTTTCCTTTAAAATGTCAGTTTTACCCATCTGTAGAATTATTGTGTTTAGGCCATTCATTTAACTCTTTCACACCTTTTGAAGAAACTAGGGATTTAAGACTGATCAGCTAAAACCTCTTCAGGCTTATTACAACGTATGTAATACGTTCGTTCTTGTCATTCTACTTATATTGGAAATAAAATAAAATTCATAAATAAGGTACCTGCAAGTGGAGTATTTTGGGAAATCTCCATTTCAGTTTTATCTTTATTCTGCCTCAGCTTAATGAGCCACATTTGTTCAAATTCAGAGATGTTTGTGGAGCAGCGGCAAGAATTTTGGCGCAGTACTTCTTGTATGTCTTGCAGTCAGTGGCTCTGTTTAGCATTCAGGAGGTTTATTGTTGTTCACTTCTCATTCTTTCCAAATGTGACGGGATATAATTTGGTGCATCTTCATTTCCAAATAAGTGTTTTTTAACAAAATGAAAGTGACTGCAGCAGGTATGATACAAGCCATATCAAAAGCACTGAATAGATTGAAAAGGTGAGGAGGAATAAGGAAATCAAGTTAAGAACAAATTTCACAAACTTGTTGTTCAAAATTATCTCCAGGAAAATTCTAGATTGAAATTCCACTTATTTCACATTTGCAGAATGAAATTAATTGATTTTGAAAATGCAGCGTGCTGCATGCCTGCAGTAAAATTAATTTAACAACATTTTAATAGTGAAGTACAAACAACAAAGCTAGAACCAAAAATAAGCTTCAAATATTTGAATTTCTTCTTATGCTAATTTTTTTATGATAGTTCTCAATTTACCTGCACATGTCTTTAAAGCATTTTGTCTCCTCTTATTGGTATTGTTTACATATAGGCAGCATTTCATCAGTATGTACACACAATTTGTTTTTATAGGAATGAAGTAGTCAAATATTATGGAGAGACACACCTTTCAGGTTATTTTCTGCATTTCTTCTGCAGAAAATTTTGACTTCTCAGAAACTTGTAGGAAGTGCTGTGTATTTTGTTTGTTTGCACAACTCAATACACACAAAAAGTGTTGGAAATTCTTTGTACCAGCACATGGCCGTGCCAAGCCTCTGGCTACTTACTGGTCTGAAAAGCCAAAGGAAATACGCATGTAAAATCAGAATTTTCTGGTAGTACAGGTTACTTCATAGATTAAAAAAAGGCTATTTAATGTACAATTTTTGCTGAATTAGTATTGACACATTAGCAGGTACTGCATGCTGGCCATCCAGTTTTTAGGAAATGAAGTTGCTCAGATAAATCAGTAGTTGTTAGCTGCTTCTCCTGGGTACTAAGTAAGTTTCTCTCTGTCAGGTAAATAGCATTTTGGTCCTTCAGTAAAGGCATTTTCACAGATCAGAGAATTACTTTCAGCTTCTACTTAATACTAGTTAGCCAGTAAATCTATGTTTGTGCATTTGATCTGTATGAAAAAAGAAGTGGTGTGGAATTTGTAAATATAAACCATCTGATTTTAAGGAATTTTGGTTTGGATTGTTCTGGAAGTGTATTTGTCCGGGTCAAAAGGTGATTGTTATGGTACGAGGCTCTATTACTAAAAGCTATTTATTGGCAAATGTAGAAAGCAATAAATGAAGGAAAGCATTGGACTGGTAAAAAACTAACCCCAACCACAAAACCACCCCTCTTTTTTGTCACAGTGTCAGTATACCATTTCTGTAGCTTTCCTGAAGCTCAAAACACTGATTTTTTTAAGGTGAGCTCCCCTTGTTTGAGAAGTACTATTTGGTTTTGTTAATTTGGTGTGCTAGTTAGCCTGATTTTATTTCTTGCTTGAGACTCATTTGAGTCTCTTCATTTTGCAAGTAGAATCTTTAGAAGGACAACACTTGATGAATTTGCTGCTGCTTTTCTGTTGTGTGAGTGGTCCTTGGTGCTCATTAGGCTGAGATCCTGGATTTAACAGGCATTTCCAGCTTCTCCTGTCTAGCAAAGATAGGAGCACTTCTAACGTGTGACTGTGTGAGTTGCCATAAGGCATAATGATCAATCAGAACTCCACGGTGTTCATGCATGTGGTGTTCATGGGTTATGTGATAGGACTCCATAGCTACAAGGACGGTTGCTTGTCAGGGAAAATGTGGTGGGGAAGACAAGTGGGGTTACCCTGTTGAAAGGGTTTCTCCTGCCTGTGGCTTGAGGGAGGCCACCTTTCTCTTGGCAGTTTCTAGAAGTGGGTGAGATGAACCTAAGGCAGCTGTGGATTACATCACAACCTGTGGCACAATCCAGAATCAAGGTGTTGCCTGGCTTTCATACGCAGGGCAGTAAACAGATAGTTCACAGGGCTGCTGCCATGTGGTTCTGCTGTGTCTGCTCTGGGAGACACAGTTTCTGAGAGAAAGGAGACATTTAGGGCAGTTAGGAGTTCAGTTATTGAGCTTCATCTAGGTGCATCTTTGTGTTTCTTATTTGTGAAGAGAGTTACGCAGATTCTTTAAATGTGATATATCATGCGGAAAAAAAAAACCAGAGTGAAACCTCATCTGCTTAGCATTTGAGAGATCCTCAGTAACAAAGGACAGGAAGTGTGGAATCCAAGAGTTAGTCTGATACTTCAGAAAGGTCTAAGAATCTCCTTGGATTTATTTTTTGTAATTTACTTTCTGACAAAAAAAGTAATGCGTGCCTTGTATGCCGCAATGATCTCATTTATCAGCCTGTTGTCACAGGAAGTGGTATTTGGGGTCCTAAACGGGATTGGCAGCGAGGTGGCTGAAGTTCTCAAACAGGTAGATCACGTTCAGCATTGATGCTTCTTCATCACAACTATGACAAGGACTTATGGAACAGTGACTTGAATGAATAAGTCCCTCTAAGAAAAGGCATTTACAAGTAACTTTTTTATCCCTCTTTAGTTATACTTAATGTATAAAACATGATTCTGTGTCTATTTAATAAAAATAGACTTAATACAAAAAGCAAGTTTAATTAGAACTCATAACTGGAGATGTCAAAAAGCTGATCACAGGTTTGAATATACCTCTTTCTAAATTTAGTTATATATTCTTAATTTCATGATGGATATTATGTACTTAGTGCTTTGGAAAGTCATGCATAATGTAACAAGGATTTTCACTTAACAGTACCTCTAGCAAATGTTTTCTGTGCTAATACTGTATGCCAAGAAGAATGTGATATAACAAATGATTTATTTATTTTCAATAGGTCATTAAATTTTATCCTCAAAATTATGTGACACTGTAAGAACTTAAAAAGGAAGCATAACACATTTAAGTTACATGCATGAGGAGACAGGCCTGTGGATGCAATCAAATTGCAACTAAATTTTATAATCAGGTGGCTCTAGAGAGGCAAAAATCATTTTAGTTACTCCATAAAGGTGAAATCCTAAACCTGCCTATTGCAAAAATAATAGTCCTGAAAAAAGAAAAAATATTATTTTCAAGGTAAATTATTCCCTGTGCAAAGGTACATGACTTATGTATAGAGGACCAGGCACTTAAAGTCCACCATTTCTCAGACGGAGAAATACTGCTATATCTCAGCTCTTCTTGTTTGTTTCACTGAATTTCACTGAATTTTTTAGAGTTGGAAGGGATGGTAAAGAAAAAAAAAAGAAAAAAGGATGGGCTTTCATCTATTGTTTTAAGTGTTAAGTATTGGACAGATCAAGAGTTATTGCGTGACAGTGGAGAAGGCAGCAATCACAGAATCGTATGGGGTTGTAAGGGACCTCCGGAGATCATCTAGTCCAACCCCCCTGTCAAAGCAGGTTCACTTAGAGCAGGTTGCACAGGAATGTGTCCAGGCGGGTTTTGAATGTCTCCAGAGAAGGAGATTCCACCACCTCCCTGAGCAGCGTATTCCAGGGCTCTGCCACCCTCAAAGTGAAGAAGTTCTTCCTCATGTTTAGGTGGAACTTTCTATGTTGAAGTTTGTGCCTGTTTCCTCTTGTCCTGTCACTGGGCACCACTGAAAAAAGTCTGGCGCCATCCTCTTGGCACCCGCCCTTTAACTATTGGTAAGCATTGATTTGTAAGCCTTCTCAAGACTAGAAAGACCGAAGTCCCTCAGCCTTTAATCATAGGAGAGATGCTCCAGGCCCCTAATCATCTTTGTAGCCCTCTGCTTTACCCTCTCCAGCAGTTCCCTGTCCTTATTGAACTCGGGAGCCCAGAACTGGACACAGTACTCCAGATGGGGCCTCACCAGGGCAGAGTAGAGGGGGAGGGTAACCTCCCTCCACCTGCTGGCCACATTCTTCCTGATGCACCCCAGGATGCCATTGGCCTTCTTGGCCACAAGGGCACATTGCTGGCTCATGGTCATCCTGAAAGACCAGGACTCCTAGGTCTTTCTCCTCAGAGCTGCTCTCCAGCAGTTCAGCCCCCAACCTGTACTGGCACAAGGGGTTATTTCTCCCCAGGTGCGGCACCCTACACTTGCCCTTGTTGAAGTCAACATCAGGTTTCTCCTGGCCCAACTGTCCAGCCTGCCCTGGTCTTGCTGGGTGGTGGCACAGCCTTCTGGGGTGTCAGCCACCCCTCACGGTTTTGTGTCATCAGCAAACTTGTTGAAGGTACATTCCATCCCTGTATCCAGAATATATTTTTTATGTGTGGGGTCTGTTACTGTTTCTGGTTTTGGATTTTTGTCTAGATTGAAATAGTAAACACCAATGACTGCTAAGTCATCCTTTATGTGGTTTTGTAGGTTCTCTTTTTGTATGCTAATTATGTTTTATTTGGTGTTTTTAATTTGTTCTAACGAAGATAGTACTTTTTTGTAGCAAAGATAGCATTTTCATCAATGTGACCTATAGAGGAAGCCTGTCATGGAGCTGTACTAAATTCTGTTGCTGATAGGGGTCTATGAGCATATGCCTTATCTATTAGCTTATGCCTTTGTATCAGTTGTGGCCAATGAATTAAGGAGAATTGGCAATACGTCTATACTCAGGCCAGTAGATCCCCTTTTCAGTTTGCTATTTCCGTTTCCAGTATTTACTAATGTATTGCAAATCATAATTGCAAGCAGATTGTATAGCACCAAAAAGTCAGTAGAGCAAATGAGCTGTTTGCACTGGAGTTCATAATGAGCAGTAAAGTTAGGCTAAAATTACTTTTCCTGACAGCTTTCTAAGTATGCGGTGATTTATTTTTAAACAAATGAGATTAACATTTATCCTTCTTTTTTTCTCCTTCCCTTCACATTTTGTACATATGTTGCAAATATTTGGGGGAATGGTGTGTGTGGGCATCTTATAATTATTAAGGACATGATAGCTAAAAATCAGCAACTCAGTAAAAAGACCAAACCAGTTACTTAAATACACATTTTAATTTCACAGAATCACCTATGTCGGAAGGGACCTTTTTAAGATCATCTAGTTCAACCAACGAAAAAAAAAAACACAACAAAAACCAAAACCACACCCACCCACCACACCACACCCAAAATAACACAAAACAACACCAACCCAACACTTATCCACATCCCCAAGCATCATGTCAACTCTTGTCTCTTGAATACCTCCAGGGATGGTGCCTCAACCACCTCCCTGGGCAGCCCATTCCAATGCCTGACAACCTTTCAGGAAAGAACTATTTCCTAATATCCAGCCTGAACGTCCCATAGTGCAACTTAAAGCCATTGCCCCTTGTCCCATCATCTGTGACCTGGGAGAAGAGACTGACTCCCACCTCTCTACCGCCTCCTTTCAGGTAATTGTAGAGAGCAATAAGGTCTCCCCTCAGCCTCCTCTTCCCCAGACTGAGCAACCCCAGCTCCCTCAGCCTCTCCTCATAAAACTTACTCTCCAGACCCCTCACCAGCTTTTCTGAACCTGCTCCAGCACCTCTATGTCTTTTTTGTGGTAGGGGGCACAAAACTGGACACAGTACTCGAGGTGGGGTCTCACCAGTGCTGAGTACAGGGGGATGATCACCTCTCGGGTCCTCCTCTCCACGCTGTTCCTGATACAGGCCAGGATGCTGTTGGCTTTCTTGGCCACCTGGGCACACTGCTGGCTCCTGTTCAGCCGACAGTCGACCAACAGCCCCAGGTCCTTTTCTGC
>BJBW01004498.1:55030-111804 GCA_004320125.1 Scolopax mira | reverse complement strand
GGTCTCAGCCCATCCATCCAGCCTGTCGAGATCCCTCTGAAAAGCCTCTCTACCCTCTAATTTGTTAGATACCTTCTTTTATTTTTGAGAACTTAAAATGGCAGGTAAAATGAAAGGTATTAAGGAATGATTTACTGAAAGAAGCTAAAAATAAACAATTCAAGAAATAAAGTTGCTGATAAAGTTTCAGATAGTGATGTGATTTAGAGAACAACCATTAATCAGGATAGTTAACTGTGTTTTCACAAGAAGTTATATCCTTTCCTGGTTCTGAAATACTATTCTCTAAATTTAGATGTATTTGTTAAGTTCAATTCACTGTGCAGTTAAAGGTTGAAAAACATATTAGGATTTGAGGAACTGGATATGTTTGTTTGTTCTTACTGTCCTCTTTCAGTCTGTGAGTATAAATTAGTTTTGAGGCTGTTAGCTGTACGAAAATCTCATAAGATAGGATGCTCAGAAGTAGTAAATTTTGTTATGAACAGAGAATGTATGCCTTCGTAAATATTAAATGTATAATATAGCACCTGCTTGGATGAACTTAATTTTTCTTCCATGTATCTGGTGTATTTAAGGTTATTCTATTTAAGCTATTAATTAGAAACTTTCAAGTAATATATGTAATATATACATTTTAGAGAATAATTATAATTCTGGTTGAAATCTGTTTCAATTTCAGATGGAATAAGAGTCGACCTTAAGTAACCATGATTAAAAAATGAGTAGTTATTACTTGGCAAATAAACAATGTCTTTTGTCATTTGCTAGTGTCATTATGTGAAAAAAAAATTTAGGAATTTTAAATAGTTAGCATGAAACAGTACCAAATTTTGTGTAAAGTCCAGTGTAAAATAATCATGCCTCAGAACATTGAAATAGAAACAAAAGTGTCAGTGGTTACTTGTGTAAACCACTGCGTGATTTAAAAGTCTGCCGATTTTAATCGGGATTATAAGTAGTGATTCAAATCACTGATTTAAGTTGATCCACCCTGACTTTTCTATCTCTAATTCCTCAAGAAACAAATGTAAAACAACATTGTTTTGGTATAGTATGAAAACATCAAATTTGTACCTGCCTGAGTAATGCTAATAACATTATGTCTAGCCATAGCTAAGTTTGATCATTCAGATAGTTTTACCAAAATCTAATTTTCATTGAGTCCAATAGAGCCATGTTGCACAAAAGCTATTCCTATGAGAGCTAAATGCCAAGCTAATCAATCATACAGTGTAATGTATCCTGATATTATGGACATAATATATTATTTATGCAGTATAGAGATTTTTTCAGATGTTGAAATGAACAGATATTAGAATGAACATCTGTAAGGTATAGTATGTCCTTAGCTGAAAATTGTAATTTCCTAGGTTAAAATTTGTGAAGATGTCTTCAATGCTTACATGTTCGAGACTGATTTGCTGCAAGTATGGACTTTTGGGGAGTAGTGAGAAGTCAGTTAGAAATCCATAATATGCTAATTACACCTACAGATGAGTGCCAGATCTTCCATATCTCAGTTACTAAACTCAGAAGTTGTTTCTCAGTCACTGGAGATGCAGTAGAACATTTTGTCAGGAGTACAAAGCCCAAAGACTGAGGTAGTACAGTTTGTGTTCCTCAATGAGCGACTACATATGATCACTACTGATATATTTAATAAATATAATTAGGCACGGGTTTAGGCTTTTGATGGAAAGTTATCTCAACTTTTATTTTTCCCCTCACTGCATTGTTTCAAATATTTTGTTTTTGTGCTGAGAATGAGATGATAGTCTTCTTCACCAGATTCATTTAATAAACTGCAGTATTTGGACGAGAAGCCCTAAAAGACTGATAAAAACCAGTATAGCAGTGGAAAAAAAGTTGCTTCCATAAATGGCTACATATTGAAATGAGGGCGACCTTATTCCTTTCTCCCTTTCAGATCTGGCAGTTTGTTCTAGTTGCTGTGTAGGAAAATTTGCAGTTGTAATCTTGTTACCCGCCCTGTATGAGGAGATCTGCAGCTCAGGTGCTTTATACAATCATGGAATCATCTGGGCCAGAAGGGACCTTCAAAGGTCATCTAGTCTGAACCCCCCCAGTCAGCAGGGACACCCCCAACTAGACCAGGTTGCCCAGGGCCTTGTCGAGCCTCACCTTGAATGTCTCCAGGGAAGGGGCCTCAACCACCTCCCTGGGTAACCTGTTCCAGTGCTCCACCACCCTCATTGGAAAGAACTTGTTCCTAATCTCCAATCTAAATCTGCTTTTCTTCAGTTTAAAGCCATTGCCCGTTGCCCTGTCACTGCAGTCCTTTATAAACAGACTCTCCTCAGCCTTCCTGTAGGCCCCTCTCAGGTACTGGAAGGCTGCTATTAGGTCTTCCTGGAGACCTACTTACTTAACTTTTCAACCCAGTTCTTAACACCCTTCTGTATTCTTTGGCAAAACATTCATGGCCTTGCTTCTCACCATGTGAAAAGGTGCCTTTGGGTGTTTTTGATTTAATTCCTCTGTACCTGTTGCTAGCTCTTCTCCCTCTTCACTGTTTTTCTGACTCCTTTTCAATCAGACATTCTCATGCCTTCTTTCTCTTCCCCTTTCATACTCTTTCCCATTTTTAAAATAGCTCATCGGCTCTTCTCTCTACTACGGTTCCCTTTGTCATCACTCTGTCATCTCAATCAGATCTTCTCTCAATAGTCTTCCTCTCTTTGGCCCACAGAGCTTTGCCTTATGCTTCTTCTCTGTTCATCTTTAATTGCAACTTCTACACTGGCCTTTCACACTTCGTGCCCTTGTCTTCATTTGCAATGTAGATATTTTTCAGTTCTACTCAATATACTCTCACTTGTTGGTTGGTTGCCTGACCTTTCCATATCGGCTCCAATTTTTAAGGGGTTTGCAGTTGTGACCACCCTCTGTTCTGGTGTCTGTCTTCTCTAGTCATTCCTCCTCCATAATTTCAGGGATCTCATAGTCTTCAGTTTCCTGCTATGTCAATGTTTTGCACAGCTCTGCATTTTGCTTTTTTCCTCCCCTTATCTGTGGAGAAATCCTGTACATGAATACAAATTCATGTCTGTACTAATGAGTCTTATCTCAGTCTCTCCAGCTCTACCTTTCTGTCCAAATTAAAATCTCAGCTGGCGTTTTGTGGATTTAGGGAATTCTCAAGAAAAAAAATCACCCTTCTTTGGCTAGTATCACCACTATCACTCACTGTAGCTTGTGCCTTAGTATTGCGATGGTCAATTTCTGGTGCTTATCTAAATCCTTCTTAATCCTCCTTTTGTCCCTTCATTTTCCAGGCATGACAAATTATGTGCTCTCTGTTCCGTGAAGAGAACCCTGCTACTATAGCTTCTTCCTGTACTAATGTGCCCCAGCCCTATTCCACAAATGATGTTACATTTTATTTCAATTTCCTGAGTAACACCGCCTCTCAGCAATTATTCTTAATTTGAGTTTGTTTGGGGTTTTTTTTGCTTTGAAGTTGTTTAACATTATTTAGACCTGAAAAAATGCATTTCTTTCAGCTAGTTGGTCTAAAAGATCTTGCCTCCTGTAAATCTTTCTTGTTCTTCCTGCTTGGCCTTTCTAAGATATACCTTTCTTATTCATTCACGTGGCTAAAATTGTTATCAAGGGATACTACGATTTTCTGTCTTGACTTCTGCAGTGTCTTTCTTTATGAATGTTGTTTTGCTCCATTAGTATCTATTCAAAATGCTGCTGCGAAGCAGCACACCTCTTCATGGGTCTCCAAAGGCCGTTAACTTTCAACACCCTTCATGGCCTCTCATCTGTCAGCTGCTATCAAGAGCTTAGTTCTCACCAGTTATTGCATGCTTGCTTATTTTTCAGATGCCACCTTGATACTATTTTTGGCCTCAGCTTTTCCTTGCACTTATTAAAAGCCTCTGGTGGATGGCTGACAGTCTACCTCAGAAGCTTTCTCAATTTCTTCATCCAGGATCCTTTCTAGAAATGCTTGTGGAGATACGAGAGGGCAGGTCACCTGATGGGTCCTGCCCATTGCTTATCATCTTCCCCAGGCAGCTCCCTTCCTCATCCTTCATCAGGCTCTGTTCACCTGTTCTCTCGTGTCCTCTACTTAACTTCACGCTCCTTGGACCTGGAATTGTCTCTTGCAAAATTTTGTAGAAAGGACCTCATGGCTTGGGAAGGTAGATTTGACAACGACGAGAAAGTTAATGATAAATGACCTTGCAAGCGTGCAGCATCAGTCAGGGGCTTTCTGATTTACTGGTTATTTGCTTGTGTGTTTGAACAAATGTGAGTCTCTTGCTGCTGATAAATAGATCCTGAATGAAGGCAGACACAGTCTTGTTCTCACAGCAAGCAGTTGAGTCAGTGCCATAAGCAGCAGTGCTAGTTCTGGGTTGCTTTTCCTCACTTCTGTATGTAGAAGCACACATAGCAGTTAAAATAATTTTCACTGCGAGGAATTAATTTGATTCATATTTTTCTCTCTATAAATATCCTACTTTGCATGAATATTTTGTTCAAGCATTTAGAGTACGTGACTTAAGCAGCACAGTGAAAACATGGAAGTCTTGTAGGACAAGCACTTAATGCCAGCGTTGCTGTTTCTTGTGTACTGAATACAAATCAGTTGTTTCAAGAAAAAGAGCAGAACTAACTGGTTTACAGAATTGCGTGACTTACAAGCTTTCCATTCTGATTATTTCATGTCTGTGCTGCTGTTGATCTGTTTGTTCTTGAAAAATACGGCAGTTACTAAGCAAAGAGTGGTCTCTGCTCCCAGTCTCTGCTGTTGAGTGGCGGTGGTGGGACACCTCTGCTGTGTCACACCAGAGGATGCAGCTCCATCAGGCTTTTTCAAAAGTGTCAGAAAGTGATACAGAGAAAATTCTCTTGTGTAGGCACTGTCTCTGTGGACATGTGGTGAGGCTCCCTGGAGAAGACTGATGTGTTGAAATGTTTGAACACAGAGACTACTTTGGAGAATTACTTTCTGTATTTGAGCAGACAGCCATGGCTGCTGTGAACCTAAAAGTGGAAAGAAAATGAGAGTATAAAGAGACAATCCACGTCTCCATGTGTTAAAAGCAGTGTTCTGCATTCTGCATTGTGGTTTTCTTTCTTTTTTTTTTTTTTTTTGAGGGAGCCTTAGAATTTTGGACACATCTGCTGTTGGCATGTTTATTTCTCCAGACTTTTTTACTCATTTCTTTTTATAAGGCACAGTGGGGGAAAAAAAAAGCCACAAACTTCTTTTTTTTCCTCTGTACTACTTTCTCACTTGCAAGCAAAATGATACCAGACAAACTAGCATTAGAAATATTTCAAAATAAAAATTGTTTAGACTTTTCTGGTTTGAGGCCTTTGCATTATTAAATGCTGTAAATCAATTATGTTTCAGACATGGATTTGGTGTGCATGGCAGCATCTCTGTCTAGCTGGTGGCATGGTAGGCACGGGAACCTTTATACTTTGCCAGAGATGAGCTTTGGTAGCTCAAATACCATAAACCTTGTTTATGATACTAAAGATCCTAGGTTTGAACTTTTATAGCAAATAAACTAACTGTGTGCTGGTGCCCATATTTCATTACACTGGAACTATTAGCTTGCATTCCTGTGAAATCTGTGAACAAGCAATCTCTAAATTCAAGATTATATGCAGTAGGTTTAACCTTTCTGCTTGTCAAAATTTCCTATATTCCAGTGTGTATTTTGCTTCTGGTGCTACCCACCTAGTAACTGTTTCTTTTAAGTTGTGTTTTCATGTCTGTAACATGAATTGCGCTTAACAGTACAGTTGTTCTATCCTGACCTTTCCCACCAGAATTATATTAGTCTGTCCTTTTGTTACAATCACATCAATAATTATGGCTAGTAGAAACTTGAAGAATCTTGTCTGGTATGGAATGTAAGTACTTCGTAGAGATCAAGTCTACGGATAAAACATCAACTTACGACTATGAAAATGACAGAAGCTTTACTAGTAAAAAAAATGCCAGAATTGAATGTGTGGAAATTTTTTTATTTTTGTGTTTTCAATGGTTCTGTGATTGTGGCAGGAGCTGTTTCCAGCACAAATTGCTTTGCTGTAGTTGCACAGCAAAGGTTCGAGCGTAAGTATATATGCCTCGGTGTGTGCCAGTTTGGAACACAGGCTTACCCTTTCACTGACCATAAAATGTGGAGTATTTAGGAATGCCAAGAAAGAAAATTAAGTATTTTCATGCACGTTGTTTGAGACCACTGGTAAAAGCAAGATTCTGATGACTAAACTAGCCTAATTGTGTTACTTAAGATGTCAGATTGCTTAAAAAGAAATAAACGTCTGACTGGATGAAATTGATCCTTGTTGTGACTGCTAGTGATTTGGAAGGGTGAATGATTTAAAGTGAAGATAAGAGTTATCTGTCCCTTCTACTGAAAGCCAAGCATGATATTCTGTAAAAGGATGTGAAAACCAGGAGCTACGGCTAACTCCTCCCAGAGTCTGAAGATCAGCTGGATTATTTTAGTTGAAAGACTATGTCTGTCTTTCAACTTGTTTGCTCCAGTTTTTGGTTACCAGCCCTTCTGGCCAGACCCATGGAACTCTTTGCATCATCTCCTTTCTGCCTTGAATGCACCTGTATGCTTCAGACCAAGAGAACAGAAAGTCCTGCGACAACAACCTGTCCTCTGCTCTTCCCACCCTTCTGTATATCACTTCCTACTTACCCATAAGACGAAACAAGCCTAGGAGGAATTGTGGAATGGACATGTGTGTCACCTATTAGAATTAATGTTCTATGATGATGCAGATCTTCATACATGATGTATCACCACTTGGCTTGCCTCACTGGTTCCCAGTCACGTTTTGGTATCATTAAGGCTTTGGTCTTGATCTTCAAAGCAACTGTTGAATCAAACACCCCAGCTACATCAAAGGCTGTGCTTCTATTTGTGAACTGCCAGAATAGCTGTATTTATTTGGGGCAATGTAGAAAATGAAATATCTGAGCAGCCTTGCATCAGTTGGGGACACAGTGTTGTGGGGTGGGGAGGTACGGGCTATGGAAAAAAAACAACCTGTGAGTCAATCAGGTGAATCCAGAGTCAGACGTTTTGAAGGAAGTGCTACGAAACCTTTCTGTAAATGTGTTCCATCTTAAATATGATGCAGAAACAGTTCCCATTTATATCTGAAAAATAATTTTCAAAAAGAAGAACATTAATAAAATTTGGAATGCTGTCAGATCATGAAAGGGATTGTATTCTTAAACAATTTTATATGACCCATCATATGTTAAATTTTAGCACACAGCTAAACCTCCTAGCAGTATTTAAAACTTACCTTTTCTTGGCATTAAAATCACAACCACCACTTACTAGCAGAGGTCATATTATTGCTAGCAAAAGCTAAACAGTGGCATAGCTCAAAAGGAACTGAATATTGTATGACTGTTGATGGATTCAAATCAAGTCTGATCAACTTCTAAACAAACCTTAAAGATGTTGCTTTTAGCTGATCAGAAATATTCTCCTCTGTGCTTTATAAAGTACTATGGACAGAAATGATAGTGCCATAACTCTCCTTCTTCATGTTGTTGCTAGGAACTGATAAATTGCTTAAAGGGTTAAACCTAAAAATTTCAATTCAAGACAATTGAATTGGATAAAAAAAGTAATTAAGACTATTAAATTAGAGATGAATTAAATACCATAATAAAAATGCATTCTATAAATTAAATCTCAGAAAATACAACGCCTTTTCTGTATGTTCAGGTTTTCATGGTATGTTTTTTAGTTATCCCTTTTTATCTGATGGCAATAGATAATTTTCGCCTGAGTGCCTAATGCTTGGTAGAAATGAGATATCATTCTGCTGTTTTGATCAGTTGAGTCCCTTGAGTGTCTGCTGTCTTAAAAAGTACATAAATGTCTTCATTTTAAGCTTCTGTTAGCATGCCTAACAGGTTTACCTGAGCTCCACCAGTCATTTAAATTCTTTAAAAAGAGAGGAAGTTGTCATTATATCTCTTGACCAAGACAGTTCAAGTTGAATTGGAGGTATTCTGTTGAGGAGGAGGAGGGCAAAAGCCCTAGAGGACGCTGACCTGTTTGCCTCATCTGGTGTGTGCTCACAAGGAGTGTCATCCTAGAGTGTGCAAGGTTGAAAGCAATGAAGTTTCCAAACTTCCAGCACAGAAATTTTGCTGAATTCTTCTAAAATGTTGAGTTTGCATAAGAGGAATCTCTTAGTGCCTTAGAAGGAGGCTTTAAGAATGCGGAAGTGTTCAAACGGAAAGTTTTGTGCAAAGTTTCTGTGAAACTAGATTGCAAAATACATGGGCTGATCTGGTATATAAAAAGAGTGACCTTGTCACCCCTGAGCAGAATGAAGATAGTAAGGCGATTACCACTGAAATCCTGTTCTCCTGACCGGCCTGATTTGATGTCTGAATGGGTTGCCTTCCACAGTTGAACTTTGTAATAAATACACACTCCAAGGCACTTTGTTGCTAACTTTAGATATAAAGTAGAGGTGGTCAAAATCTGTTCTTCAGTTAATCTCTTCTTTGATAGCACCTCCTTAGGAAAGATCTAATCCTGAGTCTGTAAATTGCATCCTGTTTGTATCTGAAGAACTTGTACAAGTGTTATCTTAAAGTATGGGTTTACTTTTTTTTTTCTCCAGCTCATGTGGTGAGTAATGTGAAGTTAAGTCACAAGATTTCCTCTTCCTGACTGGCTGATATAAATTTGAAGCAAGAGGGGAAAAATAATGAGTTTCTGTTGTTCAGCTGCGGATGATAAATGTTCATGCTCAAATTCTTAACAATTTCAGGGTCTTATGAATATTTTTTTTAATGAATATGTAACTGGTGGTACTTATAAGAAATATGACCTCATGATTCTTGGTCATTTAAAGTGGCATCTTTGCTAATTATTTCTTTTGTTATAGAAAGCATTGCCTTGAACACATCTCTGCAAAGTTTCTGCTGGAAAAAGTGAATATGAATGTGTAATGAAAGCAAAGGTTTTATCTGTGTATGTGTAATTGTATTATGTATGCATATATGAATGATAAAACTTAATAACAGTGCAATCTCAACATTTTACTGACATAACTAAGAATATGAATGAACAGCCCAAGTCTTAAAAGATGACTACCCATAAATGTTAGTATTGCAGAACTCTGCTGCAGTGTCACACATACGTATTAAAAATACTTTGTTCTATAAAACTGCTTTTAATATTACTTCTCCTGTAAAATATATAATTGGTATGCACCACTTGTATTGAAAGAATAGATGCAGTTTGCTCAAGTAAAGAGCAAATATTTAATGTTTAAAGAAATTGAAATAAACTATAATTCAGAGTGCTTTTCAAATATGGAAATTCATTAACAAAAAGGTGACCTTCAAAATAGTTTTCCTTTGAGTTAGTGGTATTCTGTAATACTGTACTACAAGATGAGCTAGAAGATATTTTTGTAAGCAAAAAATACTTCTAAAAAAGCATGAAAAAAAACCCAAAATGATTTTGTTGTGAAGTAACACCTGAAGTGGCTGGTAATCAACCTGTTTTTCAGTCAGTGGTACGTTACCTGAGGCAGTTTATGTGCTGCTCAGTCAGATGATGCTTTTAGTGATTTTGTACACCCAACTATACAATTACCTTTACTAGTATTTTAGAACAGTTAAGGATAAAATGCATGTTTAGTATCTTTTCCTTCTGCCTTCTGATTGCAAATCTGGCTTTTATCCCCCTTTTCTCCCTGCTTTCAGTGCAGTGCAGAAGCCTCACTGGACAAGCAGTAAGGGACTCTTGCAGTGGGGACTAATCTTACCCTTCACCAGTTCGTTTTCTTTCACTCACACTTCCGTGCAGATTTAAAAGTGACCTTTGCTATGGCTTTTGCTTGGTTTTGGGATGATAGATGGAAATGGTGAAAAATCAGAACAAAAAAGAACTTTACATATTTAATGATTTGGAGTTATTCGTAGAACGAAGGATCATTTAAATGAGTACTGTTTTGGAAACTCAGCTGTGTGCATGTTGATTAGATATATAAACAAAAGGCAGTAATGTCTTTAATTATAGTTTCTTTGCATAAATATGCATGGATCTAGGGCTCACGGTGCTTAGAAATGCCTGTAAGCTTTTTATGTGCATATACAATTGCACATGCCCTCCAGTCCGTCTCCTTTCTTCGTGCCTGTTAATGAAAATTTGCCAAAGTGGTGCCGTCAGTTCAGGACTGCACAGAACAGAACCTAGAGCCGCAAAAGTGCTTGGCTTTATTATATTATCCAAGAGTTTTATGGAATAGCAGCTTCTGTGCCCTCGTTGTTAAGGAATCAGAGGGGCATTCCCACACCCTGGGGAAACTTGTCAGCACCAGCAGCCCATCCCTAAAGGTGCTGTGGGGATGGAGGGAAACTGGGCCCAAGAAAGGAGATGAGGGGTTCTGGGAGGAAGCCTCAAGAACATGTGTCACTTATGGTGGATGGCTGAAACTGTTTTGGAGTAGACAATTAAGCTTAAACAGCATTTTGGTTTTTAACTCCAGAGATACCCAGATGAGTTTTAAATCAGAGTATTTAATGAAATACAGCTTACAGCAGGGATTAATGTGTCCACCAGCTCGTATCTCTTTGCCAGCCTGTTTCTAGGAGACAGTAAAGCTTCATATTACTTAAACACTTTTTCTCAGATGACTGTTGGTTAGTTGCTGCTCAGATCTCACTTAGATTTGGTAGAATTTAAGATGACAATATTAGGAAGGTAGTATTTGAACATAAACCCTTGTCTTTCCTTTTTGAATAATATTTCTTCAATCTTCAACAAACAGCCTTGGAGGAGAGAGGTGATGATGACAGAAATGATTCTGTTTACCTGGCTATAATAGCGGTGGCATTTGCAGTTGCGGGCAGTGGCTTTTTGTTATGGCACCTACCCATTATGGGGTGTAACATAATGTAATGGGCAAGTAGCATGGGCTTGTTTGCTTGTCCTGTAACTCTCCATTTGTCACCCGGCAGGCTGAAGAGGAAACAGTGGCCTTCCTTGCGCACAGTGGAAGTGAAGAAGAGTTTGATCCAAGTACTCTTCCAGATCCTGATAAATACAAAGATTCTGAAGAAGAGCAGGATTCAGAAAGTGAAGACAGCTATAGGTATGCACACATTTTCCATGTTCTTTTTGAAATCTTCATGTTTTTTAGAAACTATTTTCTTTAGATGTTATGAATTGATTTTACTGTCATTCTCTTGCTCCTGGGGCTTAGTATTTAAGTCTGTTTGTGAGGTAGGTGCTGAACATAAACCTGTGCTAATGGCTATTATTTTCTTTTGTGAAGCTGTATTAAAAAGGTTTTCAAGTCAGTATTGAAAGGATCTCAGTCAGACTGTTTCACATGCAAAAGTCTTGACTGATTCCCTGAAGGTTTCATGTGTTTCAGAAATACATTTCTCTACTGTCGCGTTACCGGTTCTGTTTGGAAGTAAAAATGTTGAAGTCATTTGAGGACTTGGAGCCCGCTGTACTTATGCTATATTAAATAAATTTGTGCACCATGAAACTTGATAATTTTTATGGTTCAGTGTTGCTCAGATTCTTCAAAACCGCAAATGAAGTAGAATCTGAGTTAAAAGTAAAGATATAATAAAATTAACAATGTTAAACTTTTCTTCTTGATGTAAAACAATGGTTTTTAATTACATAAACCAGAAGATTTTGCTTCTTGTAGTTTAACAGGAAAGCATAGGGTGGGGGTGAGGATCCATAGTTGATGGCAACATACTGCGTTCTTCAGCATATACTGCAGGAAGACTGAGGGATGTTTCATGAAGTCCTGCATGGTTTTTGTCATTGGCTTCACCACAACAAGACATCCATCTGTGTGTTTCTGACAAACAGCCTATCATGGAACAGATTCGGAAACATGATCTTGACCCATAAATGGGAGTATAGTTCTTTATTTTGTCTAGGTTCATAAATCTCTTGCTTTTCATGTCTGAATCAGCTAAATCTTAGTGACTAGATTGTCCCTAGCCCCATGTCACTGCATGTTATGGGGGCAGTATAAAGGTCTGGGTGTCAGGACATGGCTTTAAGGACTGGAGACCCCTAAGTTAACAGGCTGGTGACCATGTCCCCTGTAGCTCATTCACCTTTGTGTTGGTCAGTCGAACCAACAAGGATGGAGGACATGCATTGCTTTTTCTGAGCAGCAGGAAATTGCTCCTTCTTTGCGGGAGAAAGATGGTAACTATAAATCAATTATAGTTCTTTCTGGTCTTTCACTTCCCTAAGCTGATTCAGTATCTCCACTCCATGTAATGTGAATGGAAAAGCTTTGTAAAGCGTCGATACAAGGGCGAGAGCAGCAGGTGACAATCTGCCAATGGATAGATTTGGAAGATGACAGGGTCCAGGACAAAATTACATTTCATGTGGCGGTTAATCCCTGGCTGGCTTGGGCCAGCCTAAGGAACATCAGTCGTGTCTTTTCAGCCTAAATGGATTTGGCCATGGTGCAGGCTTAAGTACTGGCACATGATGGTCTGTATTGTCCACAACTGCTGTGACTTTGCATGGTGCCAACTAGAGCTGCTCTGGGAAAGATCCCAGTGTATTTTGGTGCAGTAGGACAGGCCAGGGACTGTTTCTAGTAGGCAATGTTGATGAAACCACAATTCTTCCAAGTGTGTGGGTGAAAAATTTAGTAGTTTGTTCTCTAACTCTGAAGTCAGTTTTAAGGCTCAGTGTAGGTATGTCTGGAGAGTTGTGAGGTGCTCTGAGCACCCCTTAGGAATGGGTAAAAGCAGAGGCCCAACTGATAGAAGAAGATGCAGTGAAGGATCTAATTTAGGACTGGAAAAAGAGGAAATCAGGAAGAGCAAGAGAGTTTGAATGACCAATTAGCCTATGGGTAAAGCGGTAGCTGAAGAGGCTGATGTTGAGTGTAAGGCCATAGAGAAATGGTATTGATTTGGCATGAGGGAGGAGAGAGATGGAGGGGACATACGCATGAAAGGATAATGGTGAGGATCTGGTGGATCAAGAAGAATAAATACAAGAACAGGCAAGAAATCTTGCTGCCAGTGGAAAGGAGGGTTTCTGGTATATCAACACTCGTGCCTCGTGCACTTCTCATAGAGCTGTCACTGAATTGTATGAGTTGCTTTTGGGGTTGGGAAGTATTGACCTAATGATTTTAACAAAAAAAATAAAATCAGCTGAGAGTAGCACACAGTGAAATTATGCTTTGAGATTAGAAAATACATCTCTGCTTTGTGTTATATATCTAAAACTCAGAGATGTTTCTCGAAGTGTTGTATTAAAATAGAAATATATTGGGCTACACTAGCTGCTACTTGCTTTGAGGGGAAAAAACTACTTCTAAAAGGGATAATTCAAAGTAAGTATGTGAGACCTAGGGTATCTTCATTCATCACTCTAAAAATAGATTGTCTGTCCATGGTTTAAGAAGTCAAAAACTTTGTTAACCTTTTTTTCCTTCTCCCCAGCATTTTTTTTAATTTGGGGGAGCTATACAAATCATGAGTCAAATTTGCCTTTGAATAAGATTCCCTTCCAGCCATACCTCTACAAGCAGAGTAATTAATGACTCCAAGCATGTAATATGAGATTAATTTTTGTATATCTAGCAACATTCATCATATTTGGTTTAAGGCTATCAATGTAAATTCTTAATGAGGTGAAAAATTTAAGTGTATCGAATGGAGTGGAAGAAAAGCAGTTGGATTTCTTAAATACTCATTTTGCAGTCAAATTGGGTTTCTGATGTTTCTAATCCCTCCACCTCTTTAAAAATGTTGAGGAAGAACAAAATTACAATTGACCTCATTGTTACCCTCTTTAAATCTTTAATAGGTGTGGCTGATCACATTAACTCCTAGATTAGCATGGACATGATCTTGGACATGAGGGGAAAGGAGAAATGTCTTAGTTCTGGTACTGTTTTGTTAATGATTTTATGGCCATTCACCAGCTGACAGGTGTCTAAGTCAGCAGACAGTGCTGCTTGGTTGTGTACCTTCCCTTGTTTATGAAAATTATGGGCAAATTGCAGTTTCTTACACTGTCTTCCTATAGCAGGATGGTGATGGTGAACTGCTGAGTAGTCTGTGGTTGCCATTACATTGGCTTTGAGATGATTCATCTGCCAATTGTGGTGCTCCCTCTAATGTGTACTCTTCAGGTCATATCAGTAACTTTGTGAAGGATAGAACTTAATGTTATTCATGTCCAGAAAAGCAACATAAGACAGGCATTGTAAAAGGTCTCTCTTTAAAGGCTTGATCATGCTGTTTAGCTGCACAATTGTACATTGAGACATTGGACTGCTGTTGATAAGAGAGGTGGTATTCTTATGCCATGAAAGTCTGTATAATGGGTAAACTCTAGCTCACTATATGAAATGGACTCAATAGTAGCATTTCCTAGTGAAATTTGTTACCCTGTGCTCTGCAGCTCAGACAAGATCCTTCCTGTGAACTTGTAATCTACAGAAATTACCTTTTTTAAAAAAAAAAAAAGATGTATGTCATCAGCAAGTTTCTGCATGAATGAAAGAGAAATGGGATGAGTATTTACTGAAACTCTGCAGTTTAGAAATTAATTATCAATGATTGGAGGATGATGGTGGTCACACAAAAGAAAAGGAAGGAACAGGTTTGAAGAGTGTCAGTGTCAGATGGAGGAGGAGAGAATGGATGCAGGGGTTAGGTGGGTAGTTAGCAGTATCTCCAAAGGCAGCAGCACATTTCAGATGAAGGCTAAGCCTCTGACAGGGGGACAAATCCAAATGGTTTCATTGAAGCCGTGATCACCTCCAGCTGGAGCAGTTTAAACCCACAGCAGTGATATTAGATCTGTATGAGAATCAACCCCTGAATGATTTCAATTTTCAGAATGGTGTATAAAGACAAGCTAAGATTTATTAGTCTAAATTCCCTAAAGGGAAACTCCAGTTGTCAGGGGCTGGGTCAGGCACTGCTGTCTTATGGTCAGCAGTGTCTGTGATGGGAACAGGGAAGAAAAGTGCTCCTACAGCTTCAAACATCTGATTTGAGTCCACTGCCACGTGTCCACTAGAGCCTTTAGAAAGTAAAGGTGACCTCAGAGCAGAAGTGAGATGTTGACGGTTGGTTTGAGTGTTTTTTCCTGTAAAATCTTCCCAAGCAATAGTAAGAAATATTAAGCATACTCTCCTGTTGGTCTGATTTCCATTTAAATATTTTTTTTTCTTCTTCCAGATTATGGTACTTCAGCTCCAAGACAGACTTCTCTTTTGCTTTTAGTACGATTACACTGGTATTTCATTACAAGTAGATTATTCTTCCCTTTTCCTGCAATTGTTTTTATAAATCTAGTTTTAGAGCTGTTTTGATTTACATCAGTGGAATGGCCAGTAAGGGAAATAACACAACACGATCTATTTTCATTATCATTTCTATGTGCTGTAGCATTCTGACAGCAAGAAAGAAGCTGCATTGGGCTTCATGGAAGGGACTGCAGTAATTAATCTTCATTAGGACTGCTGCCATGGCCTTGTGAATTAAAATTTATTACGTGGAAAAAGGTTTGTGGCACAGCATGTTTGATTAGCAAAATGCCAATATTTATGGGATAAATTTTTCTGAACTGTATTTTATGAGCAGATGCATTCATTATTCCTGTGCATTTCTTAGGGAAAAAGAGCTCGTGTGTGCTATATGGCAGCCTGGAAACTTGACTCGTGGCCTGCAATTCAGCAGCGAGGGCGGTTTGGTTCCTGGTCAGTGCTGGTAAACCCGGGCTCCAAAGCAAGCTCTGATTAAATGCTGCCTGAAGCATAGCCTGCCTAGAGACCTCACAGTACCACGCTGCTTAAACAGCAGCAACTTGGCTGCGTGGCTACACATTTCAAATGGCTGACTCTCAAGCACTTAAAACCTAAATCTTACAGCTTGTCAAGACCTACCTTGAAGCCCAGAAGCAAGTTAAGTACTAACGATTAGAAACTTCCTGTTTTTTTCCTGGTATCGCCTCAAAACACACTCGTGAGGTTATTTTTTCCTGGTTAAATTGAGAGAGTCTCTCGGTGTATAGCATCATAGTTAGATCCCCTGTTTCCCAGTTGCCATTCTTATAATGCTGGCATTTACTTAAGGGACAAAATTCATAAACCATGCTTTAGTGTTTGAGTAGTTAACATTACCTATCAAAGGATACTACCTTCTTTTGTTGTTACAGCTGTGCAAACAGTGACCACAGAACTGATTGTGCCTGTTGATGAGATGGCTGTTAGTGCCTGTGAGCGCAGCCCCTCCCGGTAAATCCTTCCATCAGGCAGCTTCAGACCACGCGGGTCGTTCCAGCGGCTGGAAACCTAAATTGCACCAGATGGTGAAAGGAAGGGATTGTAATCCAGCTGCACATGCTGCTTTCTAAGTGTTATAAATAGAAGATGAAGAGATGCACTGGCTTTGATTTGGACCTGAATTGCGGGGTTGCTTTCTTACTGCGTCTTTCTGTTAGAAAAGAGTTTACCTTAGAATAACTTTATTTTATTTTAGCTATTTGTGGATGCCAGCTGGTAGTACATCAGTTTGTATGTTTGTGAGGGATAAGAGGGCATTTATGTTCATGGGAACTGACCAACAATAAAAAGATTGGCTCTGCAGGGTAGGCTGGCAGGCCTTCAATGGAGACCAAGGAGGAATTCATTTGACAGTAAGTGCAGAAGTCATCCCCATAGAGCTGCTTTCACACTCTCAGCCCTTTTACATGCACACCTGAGAACTACACCTATTACATCTCCTCCAACCTCCAAAGAGCTTTCTGTCCAAACAGCTATGAAGAAGCACCTGGATGGAGTATGGGATACCCCTTGGCATTGTGATGCTGGACATCTTTCCTCGTCATTTTCCAGCTTCCTTTTAAAATTGCCATTTTCACCCTTTGTAAAAGCCACATCTCTGACTTCTTCTGCAGAGTAGTATATCCCCTCCCTGCACCACCCAAACCACTTCTGGTAAAAATCCATCCTGCAGGAACAGGACTAGCTGATCTTTAAAGCTCCCTTACAGCCACGTCCATTTTATGGACAGGCATTGTCTGTCTTCTTTCTGCATCTCAAAATCATCATCATCTTGTCCTCACTTTCCACATGTCCCACTTTTACACATGGCTCTCTTGCTTTCCGTCCTGAATTTCCCTTACCAAATACTGTTTGGCTTCTGCTTTTTGTGCATCATGAAAACACAAGCCTTTAGCTCTCTTCATCGCTCCATGGCTTTGCTGCTGCTTTTCCTGTGTAACACTTTCCTCCTTATTCACCTCTCCAGCTTGCAGCTCAGTAGGGGACAAATTAGTATGAAAATACACCTCCTAATGTGTAGATAGATCTTTAGTATGCACTACTAACCAAGCACCATGATCCCTCAGTAATAATAGGAAACAGCTTGACTCAGCATAATCTTCCCACAAAGCTGCTGCTGAAAATTAATCACAATTATGTTGGTGTGCTTTTGTTTGTGGAAAAAATTAGAAATCTCACAGTTCCTTCTGAATGTGTTTTATATTTAAATGTTATACCTTACAGAGCTCTAGGCCTCTGAAACTCCAAAAATCAGTATCATTTTTGTTATTTAAAGTCTGCTATTTCATAACTTGGGAGATTTCTGCGTTGTTTTAATTGCCAAGATGTTTTGAACTAATGTCTTGGATGAAGCATTAGCCAATTACGAATGCAAACTGGGCTTCAGAGTCTATTCAAATGCTGGAAATAATTGGCTATTTTGCAAGCAAGCTAAAATGCTTTTACTTAATGAGGTTTCAGTCCTATATGTTTAAAGTGAACCCCCATACTCTGTCCTGATCAAAGCAAACACCATGAAACTCCAGCCTAAACCACATTGGCCACTTGAAAAAGTAAGAAGCCTTAATGCTTTAGAGTATTTTAATATACTGTCATTATAGGTTCAGCATTAATGGAATACCTTAAGCATTACAGAGAGAAACACAGAATCCTTTCCTCCAAAAAAGAATAAAATTAACATTGGTAGCAAGCACTGAAAAGCCATCCCCATGCAAATGTCAGCTCAAAGTTGCTATATCCTTTGAGATGTCCCAATTTTAGGAAAAGTATTTGGTGCACAGTCATCAGCTGTGGACTGGAAGAGACTTTTACAAACCATCTAGTCCAACTCTTCTGCCAATGGGCAGGGACACCTTCTGCTAGACCAGGTTGCTTTACACTGTTTCTTTCAGATAGGCAGGGAAGGATAGGCAGGATAAGCAGAGGTGGGGTGTTTTGTTTTTTTTTAATTATGAGAATGCAAGGTGTTTCTCCTAGGATTTCCCTCCTCTCTGTGTGCTGTAATGAGTAGGCAGCAGTTGGCCACCATCCTCCTGTGACAGAAGGAGGAGGAGAGAAGGAGTCAGGTCACAGGTCTGCAGCCCGGGGCAAGGCCACCAGACCTCCCCAGTCCTTTGTCTCAATGGCGAGGCAGCCAGAAAGCCCGGTGCACGAGCCGGGCAGAAGAGGAACCACTGCCGTGTTCTGGGGACAACGTTTGGGTTATGCTGGTTTCCAGTGAGTGATGAAACCAGCATTTCATGTACATTAACAATTAGTCCAATTAATGGGAAAACAATGTGGGCAGCTGAAGGTGGTTTGAAGTGGGCATTGGGCTCCTGTGCTGTCTTGGGTCAAAGGATGGTATTCTCCTGTTGGAGCTATTTGTTATAATGTCTGTCTCTAAACAGTATTTATGAGTGAAAAAGTTCATAAGCATTCTTTTTGCACTTAAGCAATTAAAAAAGTTTTAAGAATTTAAGTTGCCTCAATTTTTGTAAATTAAATTTATTTTACTGGGTAGAAATTTGCCAAATTTTAATTGAAAACCTGTATTTAACCATCTATTTTAGAAAAGTTTGAAGTCATTTTATTAGGTTCCATTTTTATTTTTGTTATAGTCTTTAAAATAAAAACATGAAAAACTGAGAACGACATTTTGTTCCAGTTAACTTGTTTGGAGAGAATGGGTTGGCGTGTGAGGGGTTGCATTCTGCTTTTTTTTGATATGAATTCTACCTTACAGCATAGGACAACCAGCTCTCTATAACCTGTTACACGGATATTGTATTTTAGAATAGATTTTGTTAGGTTAATTACTTTAATCTTAAATAAAATGATTTATAGCAAATTTTCTGGTATGGACAAAACCTACATGGATATATGTGAAAGCCTGGGCTTTCCTCTTGTTGCTGTCATGTGACCATGTGATAGAAATCAAAGTATTAAAACAGATATACAGCTGTTTCTTTCAGACTGAAAGCTGCAAAAGGCAATTCATTAAAATCTTAAACAGCAGAAGAAATAGGAATTCACCAGGGAAAATAACTGGGTTTGGGTTTTTCTCTTTCTCTCATGGCAAAGCGGAGGTTAACAGCTTCCAAGAAAAGCTTCTAGAAAAAGGGAAAAGAGTGATTTGAATGAGATAGACCCAAATCAAAACTCTATTAAGTATAAGATTGGCCAATGAAATGACAGTTCTCATATTTTTATTTTTGTCACCATATTTATTTTAGACAAGATCTTGAATGCATGTCAGAGTCCACTGACATATCACTAAATCAGTTTTGTCAAGTTGCCTGTCACTCTGTAATGCAGCAAATATTAGATCAGGCTGATAGCAATATCTTGATACACTGTAATCAATTAAGACAGCGGAACATCCACCATCACCTCGGCCTGGAATCAGTTCTAATTTAGACATTCAGAGTTCGGCGGCTTCTATTGCTTCACCCTTCTGAATTTGTAATTTTGTTTGCTCTTATCTTGACATAAATTTGCCTTGTTTAAAATGAATTGTTTGATTACAAGATGATATTGATTACCACAGTTGTTAAAAAGACTAATTGATTTGTTTCTGCAGCGATCTTGAGGAGGAGAAGAGTGGAAGGAAGAAAAGGAGCTGTAGCAGCAGTGACACAGCAGAAGAAATGCCGCTGAAAAGAAAGAAGGCGAAAGTCAGCCAAGAGGAAGACCCCTATTTGCCGCTAGATACTGGGCTTTCTCTGGCAGAGGATGAAGAGCTTGTGCTGCATCTGCTCAACAGTCACAGCTAATTATTTTTCTGCACATTTTCTTTTCTGGGACACCTCCACAATTTTGTCAGTAGTCTACACAAAATGGATTTGGCATCTGGGCAGCTGGGTACCGGTGGACGTAGATAAATGAGTTTGAGTTCCATGTGCAATGGGATTGCCTTAGATTGGCTCATAGATTATAGGCAATATTTAGTTTGATTTATAATGCTTTCTAAACCAACTTTCCAAACTAAATCCCCAGATGTCATTTTACAGTAACACATTCATAATTTAAAATCTATGAGTTTTGAAGCAATTATCTTTTTTTTATTTTAATCTCGCTTTAAATATAAACAGGATGATCCTTTCTGGACTATGTCAGGTTTGTTATTTTTGAAGATAAGTGTGTACTGAAATTATTTTAAAGAAGAAATACTGTTGGCAGCTCAAATCATATTACTTAGAAGAAAAAAATGCAGGTTTTTTTTATCGTGCACATATTTTAAAAAATTTTAATAAACTTTTCTGAAGCCTTGGTGTAAACTTTCACTGTCTCTTTCACCTTTGTTATGAAACCCATGTGTTACCATTTCTGTTATGAGTCTATTGTGATTATCATTTCTATTGTGATTATCATTTCTATTATTCTCTAGTTATCGTTTCTATTATGATTCTGTCTCTGGTGTTAGGCAGTGGTTTTCTGAATGAAAACCACTTTTAGAAGCTAAAACTTTGACTCTTTCATTTGAATCCCATATGAATGAGAACGCAGAAAGAGGCAGGGCCTAACACCGCCTGGTCAAATTGGTTACAAGGTAGATTTCTGTGGCAGACTTAAGAGCTGGAAACGAGCTACTTGGTTTTTCTATGACCAAATAGAATGAAGAGAAATAATGTATTTTTGAGCATATTTTCAAGTTTCATCCCATCAAACCATTATTGTTGCAGATTTTGTGCCTACTTCCCCGTGACCACGGCACCTTGATGAACAGCCACAAGATACAGGCTGCATGAGTCCTTTCCCCGGGAAGGAAAGAAGCAGGCATTCTCTATGAAGTAAAACAAAATATTAATACAATACCAGATTCTAGGTAGGTTTTCTTCTCTTGCTTGTACCCAAATGCCAGAGCTGCCCTCTTTCTGGTGTTCCTGACTACCCCCCAAGAATATTGTATATTGTGCAATAAAAGCAGGGTAGATAGACCCTTGAGGCAATATGGAGCGTGATGAAAACTGATGACAGTTTTATACATCTCCTAAATGAGCTAGGCAAAGGGAAGGCTGCTGTGAAGGAAGAGAGCTGGAAAATCCAGTGTTTTGTTTGGTAACACAAGTTTTTTTGACAGCAAACAGGCATGTAAAGTGATGGTTGCCTGTTTTCAGCAGATGTGTGTCTTCGTGGAGTCTATATGGCAAAGTAGAGACTAAAAAATGAGTGGGTACAAATGCCTGAGGGCTTTCCCCTGTTGCTTTCCTTCAGCAAATCGTAAAGTTCACATTGTCTCAAAAAATTTGTTTGGTCTTCCCATCATATGTATGAATAACACATTGAAGTAAATACTCCTTTTTTCCAGTTTCACTTTTTCCCTCTTTTTGTTGCAGAAATCTGCACTGATTCAGCACAAGCCCTTCCTCTCCCTGTACCCCGTGCTCTTTCAGCTCAGTTACACAAAACTGAAAATATATTGCAAATTCTTGTCTCCAAATGTTGCTTCCCCTGCTCTGCCAGCAGGCAGGGTATCACAAAAACAATATTACAGGCAGAGCACATCTGCCATCTGCTCCTTCATGACAATGTGGAACGAGAAGAAATGACTGAGCTTCACAAACAGTTAAACATGAAGGATGGGACCTGCTTGGCAGCTGATGCACAGTGGTGTTTACTCTGCGGGTCCCACGCTGGGCCTGAAAAATACTGTGGTCTGGGAATAGTATTGCTGATGAATTTATTAATGAAGAAGGATCTGATATGGTGCTGTTGTGACTGTGCTTGGGCTCCATTGCGTGAATGGCTGCAGTGAGGGTGATGAGCAGCATCAACAAATGCCTCTGCCCTGGGATCACAGAGGTCCTACTCCTGCAGCCATGGAGGAAGGTGGTAGACCTTGTAGGTGCAAGGAGCACCAGCAGCAGAAAGCAGTTCAAAGATGAGTGGGATGTAGATGATAATGTCAATAGTGGTGTACATGTCTTATTCATAGTGTACTTTGCCATGGGCCATTGTTTTGCATATCACCTGATGTCTCTCAACTCAAATCTTTGCTCTGAGAAGGTTGAACAATGCTGAGTTCAACAAGGAGAGCAAACAAAAGATTTACCATTTCTTGCTGGAATATTCCCATTCATATGCTGAAGTGCAAGAGAAATATTCTTACCCAGTGAGCAGTAAGACTAACAAAACTAAAAAAATTACGTATATTGGATTGTGCTGCACTACTGGTTTTGTGATGTTTTCATTGTTTGCATAAAATAATTTTTCAAGTGCTCTTTTGTATTTTTGGGGTAATGGAGACAACTTGTGTTGTCTGATATAGAGCCATTGTTTTATGTTGTCTACTTCAAACATAGCTGTCCTTGAAGGGAGGCGTTTGTCTATGGTGTGACTCCCACCATAGACACAAGGATGGAGCCATCTGAAAATGTAGGAAGAAGGGACTTAAGGCAGATGCTCCATGTGATGACTCTAACTAGAGACTGAGAACTGCTGTGTGTGCTAGAAAGAACACGACTAAAAAAAGCCCAGATTCAGCATTTTGAGGCAGTGGCTGTGGTTCTGGGTTTTCATTCCTGTAGATCTGTTTTAAGATCTACCAGATGAAGATCTTTCTTAAGAGGCTCCTCACCAGCTCAGTTTTTAGCTCTGTTTCTGGGGTAACAAAAGAAGTGCAAAGTGCACAAACCAACATGTTAATCTCAGAAATGCAAGGATTGACTTGACAGAAGTATGTTTTCCAGGAATCTTGTGTGCATTTCAACCCCATGGACCTCTCAACCATGATCTTCTGCCAAAAGACCTGGTGTTTGTCTGGCGTCCAGGGCTAACAGGCAGGTGGAGTGGAGCCAGATGTGGATGCCACCCATTGTTTCTCTCTCCTGGTTGCAGATACAATATGTGGGATGAGTTTCAGGCTTCTTCTCGCCCCCGTAGGCTGTAGCCCTCCACAAGCAGGTGAGGGAAAGCCCTTTTGGGGACTCCTTTAGGAGGGGTAGCAAGGTCTGTGTGTGGTGGTGAGTATTTTCCAAGACCAGTAACAGGAGACGTTCTTAAATTGCCAAGCAGGAAATCTTGTTTGAAATAATGAATTTTCATATTAGTTTGCATTTGTACTGTGCATTGATAGTGGTTGATTTCCCTCTGCTGCTAGAATGGTCTGGCGTGTTGATTTATAGCTGGGTGTAGTTTAACACTAAATCTAGTACATTTAGCTAATTCTGAGGATGTTTGTTAAACATTTATATAATGGTACAGTTTAGCAGGCTCTTATTCATAGTCAAGTTTTCTCCTTGTTGCATACATAATACTAGGGGCATTTGTTTACAGGATAATTTATTACAATCTGTTTGAAGCGTCTTTTGGATGGAAACTGGAAGTCAGGTAAAAGTCGTGGGAGCATTGAAGAGTTGGGTTTTTTAAATTAGTTACATAGGCTGACACTAAATGTGCTGGCGACTGGGGGTGTCTAGCTTGCGGTAGCTTTATGAGGTCTATAAAATGTGTCATTGCAAGAATATTGTTCTGCCTCAGCATCATAGAAATTTCTGTTAGGTGTTTGTTTTGTAGAGAACCTTAGTGATGCAGCACATAACATTGTCTGAAGAGTTTCAAGAATTTTTAATTCTAACACAAGTGGTTGCAAATTAACATTTTACATTTTAAATTAGTATTTTCCTTTAAATATTGTATGAATAGAAATATATATTTTTTTTAATTCCTCCTGCAACTGACTGAGTATAGCTGGAGCATTGACTGGTGTGTCCTGCTCTCTGGCCAGGCTTATAAAGAGAGAGAAATGCCTGAAGCAAAACATTAAAAATGAGAGAGCTGTGGTAGAGGGCATTCGATTCAGACTATAAAAAATTGTACAAGATCTGAAGATACTGAAATGACCCTGTGGGTTCCTGTAATCCTGGATACATATGATAAACCTGATATAAAACACAAGGAGAAAATGCCTCTTAGTAATGGTTGCAAATGGATATTTTTCTCTATTGTGCTGCTCTCCAGTTTGACCTGATTGATGCTTATTTCTTGTGAGAGGTTGAGTACGCCTTGCGGAAGGGATGCACAGCTCTGGAGGGCGGCTGCTGCAGAAATGGCTGCGCTGGTTCAGAATGTTGTTGCTTTTATGCTGGAGGTCACTGTCCCAGTCTCTAACCTTCCCCTGACTGAGGAATTTAATTTAAACCTGGTTGGTTTTGTGCTGAAACAGATGAATCCTTACACTGTCCACCTTGTTAACTGGGCAGAGGGCTGAGACCAGGCTGGTGAAGGACAATAACACTTTCTTGTACAGCAGCCACTTTTGCTGTTAATTTGATGGGGACTTTGAGCAGAGCGTAACCAAACCTTGCATCTAGTGTGCTTTGAGCTAGAAGATCCAAAACACATCTTGACTCTAAAAGAAATAAAATTTCAAATCAATAGTTTTAGTAAGAAGAGACTATTACCTTTGCTTTTTGCCCATATTTCATTAGATTTCTTTGGTTTATTGCTCTCCTCTCTGGTGTTAGCAGCTCCTCTGAATTTAATCTGAATCCTTTCAGATTAATGTTTTATTCTCAGAAGGATCTTCAAGTTTTATCTTTAAAAGGTGGAATTAGATGCCAGAAAATTGCATTGTCGTCTTTGTAAATCATAAAAGTTACTATTGAGGCTTTAGTCTATACCAAATGAACACTTTTACAATTAAGTACTCCCCAAACTTCGGAGGCAAACGAGTCAGTCAAGAACATCAACGAATTAGAAAGCCTAATGCAGAAGATTCTTTTCAGGCGGTAGGTTAGGAGGTATTGCTGCGATTAAATCAGTAGCAAGAAGTTGATCTGTTCCAAGAATGCCTTGTGCATTGCCTATTTTTGTCCGTGTCTGGCCAGAAGCCACGTTTTGCAAAGAAAACTATTCATCAGATTCAGTCATGTAAAAATGATTGCTTAAATTACACTGAGCTATCAGCCAGCGGATTTACCCAGGAGTGGAGTCTCTTGGGTAGATGCTATCTATAAGTTTTGCACATCATCAGAGACGTGTTTTGTCTATAAAATATAGATAAGTTTAATTAAAGTAAATTAGTTTTGTTGAGCAGATTTTTGAATCCTTTCGAGTGGAGAAGTAGCTGTGCTGAGATTTCAGCTGCATTACGAGGAAACTAATGAGCATTGTTCTCCTAATCATTTATGGGATCCTGGAGGAAGATAATGTTCCTGGCTATGGCCTCTCCGGGGCTACAGAAGTCCTCTTGCTTGTGCTCAGCTTGTCCCTCTGATGCTAAACCTAAGATGTTATGAAAAAGCTATGCTTAAGTACAGGCTGTAAATTGAACTTGCTGATACTGGTGTTGATGTGCTTTAGTTTACCACACTTAAGGTGAAATGGTGTTCGACTCTTTTTTTTCACAAGCCCACATTGTCCTGTACTTCGTAAGGAATTAAAATGATTCCTCCAATCTATGTTTAATAACCATACTCATGTGATCCTTCCCACCAATTGTATTTATTTGATTATACTGAAATACAATTTCTTTTTATTCTATTAACTCAGTGAAAGCTAATGAAAATGGGATAGGAACTAACTTAAGTTTGCTGGTCACCACAAATGTCTTAAAAATCACATCTCATCAGGCTACAGGTTTTCTGTGCCACTGCCCAGAGTAGAGGTTTTATTTATTTGGAGATGTTACCATTGTGGAAAATGCTGGGATTTATTTGTATTTTCTTAATGCACATCCTAATGTGCATCCCAGCAATGAGGATTCCAGTGTGCTCTCAGTTGCACTCAGAAACTTCCTGATGTGCTTCAAATTGGTGCCCTGACTCGTCAATGAAAGGGCTGCTCATGGGTGGGCAAGTGTGCCTTGCCCTGGGCTCTCCAGCCCTGGGCTCTGACATGGCGGCTGCAGCCTCACAGTTACCCCCGCTCCCTCACAGGCAGCTGCTTCCATGAGTAACATCAGAGATGGTAAAAAGCCTCTTAAACCCTCCATAGAGCCATTTCTGACTGGGGTGACAAGAGTTACGGGGCTTAAGTTGTAAGACAAGCAAGACCATCAAACTGGGGGTTGGTGGTGCGCTGGTATGCACACCCAGCACATGAAGTTGTTCGTCCCTTGGGTGGTCCAGGCACCCCCAGGCCACGCTTTGCAGCGATGAGGTGATGGAGTGGCTGGAACTGCTGGCCCAACTTGAAAAGAGGAGATTGACTGAACCCATATGATTCAGTATTTGACTCCAGGTGGGAATTTTGGACAGTGCTAGAAATTCTCCTAGAGGCAACTGCTGCTGTGTCCAGTCCAGTTTGTGTGCCCGCATTAACATCCTGGGCAAAGTGTCCCAGAGACCTGCCTGGGCCATTATGGGCAGTTAAGACATTTGTAAATAGTCAATAGAAACTGCTCCTTCAAAAACGGTTGCACAGGACAGTCTTTTGTAAGTAGTTAAGATATTTGAAGGAGGTTTTATATGTAGTTAAGGTACATCAATAGCAGTGCATTATCCATGTGGAAGGATGGTCACAGGACCAAGATGAACTGGATGCCAAGGACTGAGCAGAACAGTGGTTTGAGGAATGTCTCCTGATCCAGCTGTAGATGCTGCTCAAGGACCCTTGCAACGGACACTCTTGTCACCAGAAAGCAGATGATCATCCAGTTGGGAGATTTGATTCCCCATGTGAGTGCTACCCTGTGCCAACTTTCCAACAACTCAGTTTTTTTTTTTCCTTTTAACAACCACTCAGTGTCTGTGAAACCCCAACCTTACTGGTTTGGGTGAAATGGTCATTAGCGGGTGCAGAGAAAGCAGAGAAATGCTGGGAATTCAGCAAATGATTTGGTGTTATCCAACACCATATTGCATGCCCAGGTGACTGCAAATCAGCCTGCAGATGGATCCTGTTCCCTGAAGGGAAACCAGACGTCCTGCTCACAATTTCCAGGTCATGGTAAGTGGCACAATTCCTACATGGATGCTGCTAAAGGTGGTCTTGACCTTCAGGGACAGTTGTGTGATGGAGACCTAGGGTATTGTTAAGAAACATAATAGAAAATAACCAGCGTGGTTCCAGTGAGCAGCAAACATCCTGTTTCTCTCTAACACTGAAACACACGGAGTGGTGCACGAGCACCTTTCTTCCTCCAGGAGATAAATGGTATTTGCCGTTCTCTGACTGTAAATCTTTCCATCCTACATCAGGAAAATAAGAACATCTGATAGCCTTGTAGGGAGCTATCAAGCTTGTCTTTGGCATCCTCTTCCCATCTCCCCCCGCTATCACAGGGGGGAGGAGGAGTCCCTAGCAGAGGCACAGGGCTGTCTCTGGCTGATGTCCCTTGGCAAACCCCTGTGCTGCAATGTAAGGCAGTGACAAGGTGACATGAGGATGTCATCTGTCAGGGGCTGGGCCAGGAGCTTTCTTCCAAGCCTGCATCCTCACTGACAAGTTCTGGGCTTGTTTTTTTGTTGTTGTTGTTTTTTTCAACTCCATATATTTGTTTTCCTAATCTTGCACCTCATGGAAAGCCAGTGGAGGGGATTGCAAGGGATCAGGACGCAGGAGAAGGTGAGGGTGCAGAGGGCAAGGTTCCTTCCCTCAGGCTGTGCTCCTGTCCAGCTGCTCTGTGGCTGCTGGGATGGATGGTCCTTGACCCATGCAGCTGTTCAAAGAGTCATCACCATAAAGATGAGCTCTCCAGTGTGAGGAATCAATTGCACTGGGTAGGATGAAGAACTTGCATTTCTTAAATATATGTAACAATGTGCTAATCTAGTTCCTTGTCTAGTGACTAATTAAGCCCATTTACTTTTTCTGCCTCTTTTTGTACATGCTGATACATTTTTTGCAAACTGATTTGCTTCTTCAGCACCTAATTTTCAGCATAAACAATACCAAGCTGTTAGTGATGCAGAATTTCCTGGATAAAGAACAGCTTTCCTCAAGAAACTTGCTAAATAAAATCAAGGGAGAGTAAAATTCTGCATTAAGCTCTCCTTTTTTTTTCCCCACTGAATTTACCCTGCTAAGCATTGGAGATTTTTCTCCATTTCATGTGGTGGAAGAGAAGGATGGAAATGCAGGATTTGGCCGCCTTCAGCCTGCTGCAAACCCCCTCTGCCCGGGGCTGAGCAGCTGCCACAATCCCACCCTGGGTGGGACCTGGATAGCAGCATTGCTCTGCTAAGAGAGGGCACTGGGAAGATGCCTAAGCCCCTAACGGTGGTGTCTGCAGGGTCTGCACAGAGACAAATGGCACAGATTTAAACCAAATGCTGGAAGATCTTCATCGGGATGAGGAGTAAGAAACCAAGGAAAGCAAAACCAGGGGTGACACACTGGTGTGGGAAGTGGCCAGTGTTTTATCTCGCCTACTGAAGTCTGTTTGGGCCCCTCAGAGATAGCTTGGGGAGGTTTGGCCACGGGGAGATGTCCTCTCCTGGCTGTCAGTGGTTGCCTGCTCCGGAGCGGCCGTTCCTGTCCTGTGGGTGCAGCAATGGGGGACAGGTATGTGCAGTTGTCCCCAAGGGCTGCCACAGAAGCCCATGTCAATGCAGTCCTTTGGTCTTTTCCAAAATTTGGTTGAATCTTCTCCGGTTGTTTGACAACTGTAACTCTCCAAATATGCCATTTTGCAAGACTATGTGTTTAATATAAGCTCTTTCATTGCATTAGCTACTCAGAATTATTTTGAATGTTCAAAATATGACTCTCTCTGTGATAATATAAAGTCTTAGACATTTAACAACAATTCACATTCACATTTCTGGTAGCTAATATTCAATATCTCACCTAAATATTCTCCTTTGTATTGTAAATATTCATCATTTTCCCCATCTACTCCTGACTGCCTGCACAGACACTGAAATTTTCTTTCTGTCAGTCAAGTCATAAAGCATTAAGAGGGGCAGTTTTTTCTCAACGAAGTGAAAATATGAGCTTGTCTACTTAGCTCTGCAGCAATGTTAGCATCCATTCTCTCTTCAGTTAATGTATGTGGCTGCAGCAGCCTCAGCTTCTTCTGGAACAAGTAACACCATGAAATCGTGTGCTGAGTGTTTTATTAGAGAAATACAAAGCTCGGTGTTTGATCCTCTGTGGTAAATCATCTAAAACAACCCCCTCACACCTGCTGTCAGACATTTTCCTGGTCTTCAGGACAGACAGTACCTGCTCTGGAGCCGCCCAGAAAAATGCCTTTGGTTCTCCCCTGCGAGGGGCCAGTGGTGGCCCGAGGACTGTCAAGGAGCTTGTGACTCTCTGCCACCAGGGGCAGTGGCTCTGCCCAGTGTGTTGCAGTGATCCCAGTAATGCCTCTCATTCCTCCTGTGAGATGTCTCGTCTCCTGCTGCAGGCTCCCAGCAGCAAAAGCTCAAAAGACTATGATTCTATGATTCCGACTATCTGGGCAGACTATCTACCTTCTCCAGCACCTATTTACCACTGCCCTCAGTCCCCATGGCCATCTGGTTTTGGTCCCTGAGCAGCTGCCCTCCAAGCACAGCCCTTGAACCCAGGCTGAGTGATCCCTTAGAGTATGACCGGGGATGTGCAGGACAGAGGATGATGCTGCAAGCCTCCAGCAGGGCTCCCGTGTATGTGTGCCCCTGTGAAACATGGGGTTGCTGACGCCAGGTCAGGGTTGTGCACTCTCCTTTCACCAGAGGCAAAGCTTCCCCCGCATCAGTCCTTCAAGGACAGAGTCTGTCTCCAGGTAGCTCTTGTGGACCATCCACAAAGTGTTGTCTATCTGTGGAGAGTGTCTTTGCCTATATGTGCATTTATTTTATAAGAGCATAAAACTTGACAGATTCATCATGGTTCATGTATGCTTGAAGTGAAAAAGGTGTCATCTCTGCACTGTTGCCCATTATACGTCATCTGAAAAGTGCTCCCTAATGCTCAGCGTCCCCTCCAGCAGGACCACTGTTCTTGGCTTGTCTGTTCCACCATGAGAACTGTTGAGAGAGCAACATGATTTTATTTTGCAACTCCAGAGCGCATCCCTGGTGCTACAGGTACTCTCTGGACAAGCAGTGCCCTAGATGGATGCTGAGCCTTCTGGACTAGCACTGAGAAATGAATATGAGTTCTTAAGAGGCTGACATAATGCCCAGTGTAAGAAAGATCACAGTGAACGGAAATGAACCATGATCAACTGGAAGAAAAAGGAGAAATTTTTCACTTTACTAAAAATGTTGCATTGAGTTGCCACATCATTAAGGAAACCATGATCTTGATCAGATTAATGGATGATTGCCCTATGAAGAGCGACTTTAGTATTATGTATGAACACTAATGAAAATCTGTCTAGCATGGCTCATTTCAATTAAAAATCAGTGTTTCAGCTGCCACTTGCCAGTTTGGGATTCAGCTGCAGCTAATGAAAGTGCACAGTCTCTTCTGAGAGTTTTAAGGATCCTATTTTACAGTGTGTTATATTCATTTCATGAGCAGGGTTGTTGATCCCAGGTGAACAAGGAGCCCACAGCAGAGCTGGGAACATTGGTTTGCAATGGTCTTTTAGGTGCAAACCCTGCTGGTGCCTCCAGCTTTTGTTCCAAAAGGAGGCACCAAGTTTGTTGTGAGCCTGCTGTTAATTCCTTCTTGTGCACATCAATGCTGGCACCAACTTACTACCCTTGTTTGAAAACAGCAGGAAGAATTAAAACCTCTCTATGTATTTATGACAATGCTTCAAGGACTGCTGGAAGCATTTGAAAGTCACCAAGTCAACTCTTTAAAATGTTTGGCACTTTCTGTGCCTCAAGGTCAGCAATAAAAGTCCTGCTGATTTGTTAAGAGCAGAGGTAGCTTCAGGGCTGATGTTTCTGAAAAAAAGCCTCATTTTTGACCTCAGCTCCAGAGAAATGATGTGCCAGCTTGTGACCTGTCACCTGTGCTCATGCAGAGCAGCACTTACTGGTTGGAGCTGCATTTAAGGACCTAGATTTAGCCAAAGTGTTATGAAAAAGTAGCCATTGAGGCTGTCTCAGGGGCAGCTCCAGGGAACAGCTTTGATTTCTGGGCAGTGGTACAGTTGTATCAGCAATGGTGGGGAGGTGGAGAGGAGAGCAGCATTTCAGCTACTGATGTCACCTTAAGTATTGGCATAGGTTTCTTAAAACTTCCATGTAGGAAATCCCTGCATGGGAAGGAGAAGGGAGGACAGGTTCTTAAGGAGACTTCATGAAAGCCATTTTCTTGTCTCAGGTTTCTTGTAAAGACATAGTCAGGAGAGTGAACCTCAGCAAGGAAAAGAGGCTGTGACACAGCAGAGCTTGTGTATGGAGCTGGAAAGGAGGACGGGGAGGGCTGGCTTCCCCAGTCTGGGGAAGAGGAAAGAGATGCATGTTTCACTGGGGACCTGGTGAGGGAAGAGTCCTGGGCATGTCCTGCTGTTGTGGTGAGCTGGGACAATGGATTAAGCACGCTCCAGTCTACTGCAATAATGCACATTGGTGTTGGTCCTTCAAAATCCTAGTTTGTCCCAGGTTTACTTGTTTGCCAATGGACTCTCACTCATTTCTTCTTTACCCTGAGCCATTTCTCATCCTGAAAGGAGGAAGCTGCCAGGGTTTTTCAGCAGCACCAGTGCTGAAGCATAATTATGCCACCAAGTACCCTTCGCATTTTGATAAGGAGTTGCTGGGGTTGTCTGCTTGCTCCCTTGCTTCCTCCAGATAGCTGATCTTGTTGGAGAGCATGACTGCAGAAGCACCAGCACTGAGTCATTGTAGGATCGTGGGCATTTAAGGCCATTACAGTTGTGGTGGTGGTCTGTCCCCTTCCAGTACAGGTTGCTTATCTATGGGCAGTAGCTTCAAAGCTGAAGAGCCATGAGTAAACACTGGTGAAGCTCTGCAAGAGCATTAAGGTTGCTCTGGCTTCATTGCTGGGAGATGCACAGCACTGCCACATTGTGGAGACCTGCCCTGTCCCACCAGTGATGGTGAGAATCAATCTATCTATCTATCTATCTATCTATCTATCTATCATCTTCCATAAAAGGATGTGAAACTGGGCTGAAGATGATGTGGCCAGCTGTGACACTTTGGAACAGTTTTCTTGTACAAAAATCCTCTGTCTTTTTGGCCTTCAAGAGCATCAGCTGTGTAGGGATGGGGTTTCTGCGTAGCTGAGCCCAGTCCGGAGTGGACTGTGGCCACTTCAGAGAGACAAATTGTGCATGAGTGAGGCACTGGGCAAGATTGGGCTGCAGCCTTTTACTGCCCTCGGGGAGGCTACCTGTGCTGTACCAGAAAATGTGGTGGTTGATATATGGGAAAAAGTACTTCTGTTCTCTTTAGATCGCTTTGCAAATTTTTTTTTCTCTATGGCTTACAAAGAATAATCTATTTTATAAACCAAATTCTGCTTGAATACATTTCTTTGTTTAATGTGTTGACCTGAGCTGCAGGAACAGCCAGGCAGTGATGGGCCGTACGAGGGCTACTGGAAAGAAAACCTTGTGCTGCGAGCTCAGGTCAGGCTGTGTGCTGAAACATTTTGAAGTTTCTTATAGCTTTGCAAGAATTTTGCAATAATCAGCCACTGACAAAGATATAGCTGTAAATTAGCAGTGACACCATTGATTGTTTTCTCATCACTTGATTGGTGGCCTTGCAAAGATATTTTCTGAATTTGGTGGAGAATTTATTTTTAAAGGAGGGAAAAGTAGTTGGTTGTTTTCTGGCATTTCCTGACCATAACTGTATGTGTGGAAATGAAACTCGAAGGTGAGTGGTTAATTTTACCAGCCTGTACCTTTTGTTTCAGAGCAGTTTCTGCATCTGTTATTTTTTCAGGAATTTGCACTTGATACAAATACAATACGAGACTGTATTTGTACGTACAGTACAACTGCCAAAGTCATTACACAGAGTCATGAAGGGGTTGTAATTCATTGTAATGGTAAGAATGAGAAGCCATTCAAAAGTGCCCTATATTCAGGAGAGAAAACAGAAAGTTTCTTTGTCTATGAAGCAGATTTGATGATGGTCTGAAAATATTCAAGGCAAGACCTTGTTACTGTAGGCAATAGCAGCGCACATTAGCATTGAACGTAGCCCCCGAGCTCACTCCAAGTTCATTTTGCTTTCTCTCCTGAAGCAAACAACACGTTTATCATTGAAGTTGGTGGCTGACAAGACAAAGATGCAGAAATTCTTGGAATGAGACAACAAGGGGCTGATTTTGCATCCATAAAACCTGAGCTCAGATGTAAAAAAACCCATCATAATCCCTGCTCTGGCACTGGTCTTAATTATTGTTTATTAAACATAAGAGATGCTCTGCCAACCAGAAGACAAGACTCCAGGCAGACTGTTTCTGGGCTCATCCTCCATCTAGAAGAGATGTGCAGGGCATGTGACACCGGTGGCCATGTCCCCAGAGGGGTAAGTCCAGCCTCTGAGGAGTAGCCTGGGAGGAAGGGCTATTTCCAAGGGTCCTGTTTGCTGGGACCAAGAGACTTCTATGTTGTCCCTTCTCTGTCCAGAAGTTTAGCTGGTGGCTACCAGCATCTCTCCCAATGGAACTGTGTCACTTTAAACCAGCTGTGGGTTTGTCTGCTCCGTATATTAATGTGAAATGTGGTCAAGAACCTGCTGTCTTCAGTGCAGGAGGTGAAGGGACTGGAAATCAAAACAGATAGGCATCACCTGGGAGCAGGGGGAAGGTGGGGAAAGGGTTGCCCTGTAGTGGATGCTGGGCTTTGAGTACTTTGAAGCCCTCCAATTTGTGATGATGGGTGGTGTTCTTGCCCTGCCTGCGAGCTTGCTGCTGCTTCTCAGCTTACATTCAAACACTTCATACTAATGATCATTTATTGCGAGCAGTAATGCAAATGTGTTCTCACCAGTGATATGAGAAATCTGCCGTTGTCTCAGCTTTTCTTCTGGTTTGACAAGTGCTTTATAGCAGGTGATAACAGGCCCCGGCACAGCCGAGACGCTCTCACAGCATTTTGTACCTCTGTCAGTTTAGCCGAGCTGACTTGGGATCCATCTTTAGGGCTGATGAGAGATTTTTTCCTTCAGCATGTAGAAGCATTTCTGTGAGATGTTTTCGTGGGGCAACAATCTCTTGTTTGATCCTAATTGTGTGTTCTAGGTGGTCTTGCTCTGGGAGGAAAGCTCTTCTATGCTGGAGCTCGCACCTGATTCCCTGGGGCACAGATGCGCCCCAGCATCACACAGCAGAAATTGGGTTGCTCCTGGTTATGAAATGGACTAAAGTGAGTCCCAAAATGAAGCGTAAATGCAGCAATGTCACTTCAAGGAGTTTCAGGTGCTGCTCAGATGGACATGAAATACATGGGACTAAAGAAGTGAACATTAATAGCCACTCTCCTATTAGAAATAGGATTTAGCAGAGGGATTTGGGATAAATGCAAATTTTTGTTATTTTAGTTTTTTTTTTCTGGTATTGCATACAGATTTTGTTGGCACCAAGGTAGCACCAAGAGGTGGCTCCTCAGAAAAATAAAGACAGCTTTGCCATGTAATGCACAGCTTGAGGCTCAGGACAGTGATTAGCTATGTTAGTGGTATTGTTGCTGTTATACAAGTGTTAATTCTCTGCATTGAGAAGTACCAGAAAAAAACTTGCAACTATTAAAAAATGTTGCGTGGATGTATACAACTGGTTGTATTTGGTTTTGGGTCTTCTTCAGGACTGATAACATTTATTTTATGACTGGTCCCATTAAAATTACCGTATTGATTCATTTGCCAGGAAAATAAATTGGTGGCTACTTCATATCATACAGTTGTATTGATCTTCTAGAAGCTGATGGGATGTCGGCTTTCATCATTGGACAGCACATTAACACCTTAATTGATATATTCCGAAAGCTAATTAGAGGCCAGCTGGATTCCTTGTGGGAATAATATTTATTTTTGATGTTGACAAAGTGCTCCAAAGCACAAGTCATATGGTGTGATTTAACAGTGATTAAAACTTGGCTACAGACAGAGGCAACTTGAGGAAACTGCCAAGCAGCCAAGACTAGAAAGAGTGAAGACGTAGATGTGTATAATTACTTTGTGCTCTGTCACATATACCCACATCTCCGTCTATCTATCAGTCAGTGAAATATCTGGAGAAGGGTTGCAGCACTTTAATTATACACTGTCAATCACCCTCTAACCAGCACAGACGTGTGTGCATGCCACGTGCAGCCTTGTCTAGAAACTCTTTGGAGATGAGGTTATTAAGGTTATGCAGATAACTACAGGTGAATCAGGAAACCTTAACTCTTCCACCCGTCCTGTTTTACAGCACAGCTTCTCTGATACGATTGTGTTTCTCACCTTATAAAATATAACAACTGTTTTTCCCACAACTGATGTGTCCCATCTCCTGTGCTTATGCTTCCTGCTGCTCACAAGGGGAGAGAAAGAGGGAATGACACGGGGACCCTGACCCCATGAAAACCCTCTGATGAGCACACAGGGAGCCTGGGATGGTCAACTAAGATGTAGCCATCTTCATCTCATCAGATGGGTCCTACCACTAGTTGCGTGCTCTCTGATCCTTTATATATCTGCCTCCTGATTTTCCAAATTTCCTCCAGTACTTTGGATTACTCTGGCAAAAATATTCCCTCTATTTTCAGTTTACTACATTTGATTTTTTTGTTTATTTCTCTAGAGGGGAGGTGTTCATGGTGACAAGGTTAAAGGGTTTTATTGAAAATTGCAGGTGAGCTTTACTACAGCACATTCATTCTCCTGTAAAGAGCAAAGTCAAGCAGCCCTGCCTTCTCCTGTGCTTCTGCAGGGTCTGCTCCCAGCCACAGACCGAACCACTTTCTTTTTATTACTATTGAAGGCTGTGACTGTTTTTCAATTTTCTTTCATTTATGGCAGGTAGGAGCTCTATCTGTTTTTCTGTAATTGATTCCTCTTCTCATTTCTCTCTTTCTGCCTTCTGAGGAGCTCTGTGCTCTGCAGAGCTCTGTCAACATCTGCAGTGGCTGGAGCTCTGCCTTTGCAGCAGCTGCCCCTGCCCCACTGCCAGGGCCTCCCCACAGCATCCCAGCCCCTGCCTGCACCTCCCCCCAGTATCCCAGCCACTGCCTGCACCTCCTCTCCCCCAGTGGGACCCACTTGTGCCATGAACTGTAACGGTGTTTGGTGGGATGTCTTCATTCATTTTATAGCACTGTGCCCTGCTCCTCTGCTGCTCTATCTTCAAGAGGGGGCAAACATGAGGTGTGTGCTCGGGACAGGATGGAAGTGTTCGCAAGTGTCTCTGACACAGCATGAGTTTCTCAGTTTCCAATCTGTTTATCTGCAGCAGGGTAACTGTAGTGCTCTAGGATGGTCTTCTGCATCTCTTACTGCTCTAGTAAGGTCACTCATCCAGGTTAAGGAGCTGAGCAGGCACCAAAGACACTGCTCCTTAACTCCTGTAAGCTCATTTACCTTCCTATGAGCTAAAATTATCTTTATTTCTGCATTGCTTCTACTGTAACCCTCCTGATTTTGTCAAATCCCAACTGTGCCTCCAGGAGGTCCTGTCAGAGAGAGAGTCTGAAAGAGCAGCGTGGTCCTACAGGGGACATCACTGACCACTGCCATCAGTCCCCTGCTATGCTGTGTGGCTGCAGCATCCTCTCAAGACAGTGCTTCTTACTTTCAACCAATACTTGGCCTTTTCTCAGATATAATCTCATCTCCCTTGACACTTGGGGCAGCTGCAAGAGGAGAGAGAATCTCCTCAACATTTACAGAAAGGTTTTCTGTTTCTGCACAACTGCAAAAAATCATTAAGAAAAGATTTTGTTTCTGTTAGTCTGGGCAAGGAATTTGCTTATGAAAATAAATTCATTTTTTCTCCTGGCAATGCTCTCTTTTTGTAAATGTTCGTGTAGCCAATATTATCATCCCTTTCCCAGTAGCTTCCCAGTTTCTTGTGAGCACAGTCTTGTAGCAACTAACCTCAAATGTTGACTCATTCTTGGTTAGGGTAACCTGCAACATTTCCTCCTTCTCAGCCTGGAGCTGATGGTGCTTCTCAGCCTCAGCACAGGGCCGATGGCTTTCAGCACCTTTTTCCAAATTCCTCTGAGGGAGGAATTCCTCTGGGGCTCCTCTTACACTGTTAGCTCCTGTGCTGGAGTATGATACCAGTGGTTTCCCCAAAGGACTCCATCCTGCCTGGCTGATGCGACTCGCAGCAAGCCTCTGCTGGAGGAGAACCTGGAGGTGAACCGGGTCCCATGTCCAGCACCAGCAAGGTGTCTGTGGGTGCCATGGGGCTGCGTCCCTGAGGGGGTAGGCATGATCAAATCACGCCTCCATCTCCCTTGCTGGGAATGGCCTGAGGGATTTTTGGCACTCCAGAGCCACTTGGCATCAAGTGGCACCATACCCAGGGGACTGAAACTCAGCTCATTGAAGTGTAAAGCTTCATGAGTCTGGTGTAAAAAAAAAAAAAAAAAAAAAAAAGCATTTGTGAAAGTCTGCTTACAAGGGAGCAAGGCAGGCCATGTCTGAATAAATCCTTTAACTCTTGCAGGTTTGCTGGTGTGAGTGAAAGAATGCAGAATGCAGAAGGTGCTGTCCAGGGAGCAGCTTCAGGCTTTCTAGGGTGGCCTCATGCACCAAGTAATGAGACATCGAACTGAGATGGCTGCTAGAAACCTCAAAGAAGAGACAGACTTCAATTCTTCACCTTGCAACAGGTAAAACGCATTATACAGTAACTAGGCTTGATAAAGGCTTAATATGCGATCTGTGCTTCAGCACATACTGGTGGAGTGTCGACGTGCCGCTCTCCGTCCCATCTGGGCTGCAGCTGGATGGCAAATGTCCCATCCTGTGACAGTGGGGCCACAGGAGCATGCAGCTACCTACTGATTGATGCGTTTGGTGAGAGATAGGAGCTAAAAACCTTTCTGGTTCTGGGCCTACCTCCTTAGCCAGGATGAATGAAAGTCTTTCTTGTATCTGAGAAAGGCCTGTGATATGCTGTCTTGATTAAAGAGACTGGATATCACCATCAATGATTCCAGTTACTAACTGTGCCCAAGACATGGGAATTACGGACAGAAGCACAGGGTCTCCAACTGGAGTGCTGTGAGTTGGGGTGGGGATGAAAGGGTTTTGGGGAGTGGTTATGGGTACACACTTCATTGGAAAATTCATTTTCCAATGCCTTTGGAAGGGTACAGTGAGCTTGTACCTGTCTTGTGTAAGGAGAGAGAGGGAAGCAGTTTCATTAATCATTACTCTCTCTCCTCTTTGAAGCTTTCCAGGAGAAATGGTGCTGGGGCAAGGTGATTGGTAGAACTGCCAATACACATAACACTGTCTTGTTCCTAGGGAAAGAAAATGAAGCAGAACCAAATGACATGCCAGACCAGCACTGCCTGGACAGGATGTAAAGCTGAGATCCCAAGGTCCTGTGACATCTGCTGAGGGGCTGTGGGACTGCTTCATGGCCTGGTGAGCTGCCTTGTCCTGGGTTTGCAAGGCTGTAGCTGTAGCTGGGATTTCTGCACTGTGTGTGCCCGTGCAGAACATCCTCATGGAGATACTGTACCTGCAGCACAATGCATGCCCAAGGACTGTGCCTGTGTGTTGCAGGCGGACACACTGGGGCTACCACACAATCCTGGAAACTCAGCTTAGTTCGCCTTGGAGTCAGCTGGAGAACATCTGGTTGCTGCAGAAGGTTATCATCTCACTGATTTGGTAGGTGACATTGTGAGAGTCTCACCACTGTTCTGGGGACACAGCAGCTGGTTGTGCTGGTTCTCCAGTGGAAATTGGAAATATTTCTACCACAGACAAGTTATCTTTTTTTTGTAGTGTTTCTTTTACATCACTTTGGGATGACTTTAGGCTGTGGAGAGGGAAAGACGCTTTTATTTTGTAAGTATGTCTAAAAGAAGAAAGAACTATTGCTCCTGACAGGATTTGCCAGTTGTTTGGAAATAGTTGCACCATTCTGTAATACTACGTGCTGATGAAACAGTCACGAAATCATCATAGTTGTTTTGTTTTCTTCCTCCAGTAATGTGATTATTTTCACATGTACATAACAGAGTTTGAAAGTAACTTTTTTTCAGGTTTACTGTCATGGAAGGACCCAGAGTCAGTGTCCATGATGTCAATATTGATTACCAGTTGTCAGTTCACAGATGCTGTGAGTACTTTGGCATATTCTCAATGAACAGCAGTGGATTAATTTGAACGTTTAAAACCCCATAATATCTTGGATATGGTTTTGTTCAGAGGGACAGAACACCTGGCATTGAATAGTTAAGGCAATTCAATTCTAATTTGGATTTTAAAACACTTTGAACATTTTTAACACTGTGTTTGAGTAAGAGCAATAAATATGTATTCTTACGAAAATCCATTTTCTTGCCCAGGGTGTAAATGTTCAATACGAAATCTCAGAGTTAGGAATATGGTTTCCCTTGGACAGAGTGTCTCAGCCTAAGTGTTGTATAACTCATGCTCTGCTCCTGGCGTGGTGGCATAGAAACTGTTCTTTGTATATAGCTTTATATAACTGCTGTATATAACCTGCTATAGCTTAACTGCAGTAATTTAAAAAGCAATGACAATTTATTCCCAAGTGTGGTCCCTGATCAAAGTTGGAGTATCCATTTTAGGTGTTAAATATTTATTCAAAGTGCAGACCATACATTTCTGGTGTTGTGCAGGGAATTTATGATAAAGCACCGTTCCACTTGAACACCAAAAAGTCTTCTACACCTGATTTTTTTTAAGCAAAGTAATTGAACATAAAATAGAATGAGACCAGTCCTTTTACCATTAAAACTTTAGCTAACTTTCCGCTTTTACTGTGTGAGTGTGCTGGGTGTGTGCCTCCTCCCCACACTGGGTCTCTTGGGGTATGCATTGTTAGTTGATCATGCTGTGGGTTTGTTCCTTGCTCCTGGCCATGCCAGTGCTGTTTGTCTGCTTCACCCAGTGACAGTACCTTGATGCCCCAGCCAAGGACTGAGATCTCAACGGCCAAGTAAGCAGACACTGTTCCTGCCCTGTGTAAAGATAAGCAGAAGTGAAAGGTGAGGGATAAGCACCCCGAATGGGAAACTTAAGCCAACCTGAGACACCTGTCCAAACCCAGAGGGATGAATCTGGAGGCAATTTGCTCTCCATTTGCTGGTATTAAAGCCTGGACAAGCAGGTGACTAATGTAGTTAGCTGAAGTTAGCTGAGCTGAATCAGGCTAAATGAGTGCTAAGGACGCACAGAACATCTGTGCAAAGATGGAAAGAATAATCCAGGACTTTTAGCATTAGGTTATTTGTAGCTCAACATTCACCTGGAGGAAGATTGTCACTTACTGATTGACCCATGGTACTTTCTACAGTACTGACCCAATGTTCTGGCTCAGGTGAAGTTTTTTTGCCTGCTGACAAAACTGGGAACAGTGTCTACTGATGTAGGAAATGTGTCTAGCAGAATTATTCGTTTTGGCAGATGGACTCCATTTTCATAGTCCTTCATAATTTTCTTTCTTCTGAGAGCCTTATTTTTTATAATTTCAACCCAGTGATTTTGAAATGTATTGTGTGCTTCACATACCATGCAGTAACTCTTTCCTGAAAAAGCTCTTTGATTTACCTTTTTGTTCTTCTTACACCCTTGAGTGAAGTAAAGGGAGCTAACTGACTTTGTGGTCAATAAATGACCAATTAGCTAGGTGATGACAAATCAAAGAACTGGTAACTATTGTTCTATATGCTTGTGAACAAACCGCAGAATAATTTAGGTTACAGGGAGCCTCTGAAGGTCATCCAGTCCCACTGCCTTCTTGAAGCAGTTCCAGTTAGGTTAGGTTGCTCGGTCCAGCTGAGTTTCAGACATCTCCAAGGATGGAAATTGCACAGCCTCCGTGGGCAACCTCTTCCAGGAATGTCAGGAGGCAAAAGCTACTGAGGTACACTGAGGTGGGAAACACCTTGTAACAAGAGGACAGGACCAGCAGGGCAATGGGCAGTGACCTCAGCTCTCCAGTTTATGTCCTGATTAGCAGTCACCAGAAATATTTTTTGTATCTATCTTGTTCATATTGACACCAGACACTATTTAATCCAGGACAGACATCCAGACATCATTTAATCCAGGAGCATTTCAATATGCTATTGAACTAACAGGAAGGCACAGCAATTTCTAAGCTTTAGGCAGCCTTATTTACAAGTGAATTTCAAATATTTAACTACTGCACAGTCTCTTGTTAAATAGGGTCTCATGTTTGCAAGACTAAGGGTGAGGGTCATGCTCTATATCTGATGAAATTAATGCCAGCTCTGACTTGAGAAGCAAACCCTGAATGACTCTATAGGAGCAATTTATCATCGCAGGAGTGACGAATCATCTTCTTCCTTACGAAACAGAGGTTAGGACAGAAACTCATTGACCTTCTTCAGGAGAACTGGGGCACATCAAGATTCTGATCGCTCTCATGTTGTCAGAAATCGAGAGAAAATCCCCTGAAATGACATTGGAGCAGAGAAGTAATAAGCAAACTGAGAATGAAGCCCATAATCTCTTTGTCTCTGTGCTGTGCATGTTTTCTCTCTAGCCTAATTTAAGAACAAAATCTTAATTGTTTGAGAAAACCAAAAGCGGCTGCTGTAGTTAATTTATTTGGGGACACACATGCTGATGAGCCGGAGGAGGATGCTATCTCTGTCCTTTTTACAAGGAGAAAGATAACACTGTGATGTATGCAACTGTGGCACGTAGGTTAGGAAAGAGATTGCTCTTTTGATTCCTGCAAAGCACAGTGGAGGGCAGCTCTCTGAGGATGGCTGGGACATGGAGAGCAATGGGAACTGAAGGTTACACGTATTTTCATCCACATGTTCTCACTGCATCTACTTGCAACATTAAACACCACTCTGCAACTTCAGAGCAGAGCTGCCAGGACCAGACACCCAGCCTGGTTATTGGAAACGCTCTTATTTCTGTGTTCAGAACCACCACCACTCACCCCCTCAGCCCTCTTCTTAGTAGATCTCCATTGTGTGACCTGCTGCGGTAAGCCAGGCTGTCTGGATAATGGCACGAAGGAGATGATGAGTGAGGCAGAGTTTACTTGAAGGTTTCTTTTACAGAAGCAGGGAAAAAGACTCTGTTAATGTTCAGCTTGTGACTTGTTGACTTCTGCTTGCCTTGTTTTGTGTTGGTGCTCTGTCCTGGCGTCATTTGAGCATTAAAAGAGTAGAAGGATGCAAGGTCATAAGCATATTCCACTAAAATAATACATTAGGTGATGGGATGAGTGCTGCTGGGACTTAATATAGCTCTTCACTGTGGGGGTGGTTAAAGAGAAATAATCAGGTATTTAGGACAAACAGTGTCAGAGACTATTTCAGAAGAAATATTGTCAAAGCAGTATTGTCCCCAAGTGATAGAAGCCTCATGTTGGGAACAGCCCTGCTCTGGTAAGCCAAAAGAAGATCAGCAAGTACCTGAGCTGCCTGAGCATCACTTCTGGTTTTGCTTCAGACCTTTACACCCATGTTTCCACCAACCCTTGAGACCTCAGGCTGGGTTTGAATGCCCTTCTCTCAGGTTAGTAGTGTCTGAGCATGATCTTCTCTGGTGGTACTTGTGGATTTGTGCCCTGAGCCTACAGGAAATCTTTCAGAGCTGCCCTCTTGTGAAAACTAGGTATCATTTACCGCATATCTGTGATCTTTTCTTTGTAGGCAGCTGGGCATGTGTGTGTCTGTAAATAATACAAACAGGATTTGGCCTTTACGTCTGCCCACTCTTTGTTTAACTCTCTACACACCTATGAATGTATTTTCTGTCACATGCAATAGATGGTTTGTGAGGCTGCACAAATATAATGGACTTATGCCACAGACTTGGGGCCTGGGTGTTTCTTCAGTGCTTTGGATGAGTTTTGGTGGCAGCCTCCCTGGACACCACATCTGGGAGGGCTGTCAAATGTCCATGGGGCTCCTCAGCCTGGACTGCTGTATTCTCTGAGCAAAGCATGAGGGCCAGTGTTAGGGTGAAATGGGGGAGGGCTGCAATGCCAGTGTTGAACGTCTTGTTGGGTTAATTAAACACCTGAGTAAAAACATCTGAAGTGTCTCAGTGACTTGGGGAAATAGCTGTCTGCCCACAGGTATCTCAAAAATCACTTTAGTAAATGGGACTCAGCAGCCTTTGTTGAAGGGACATGTTTGAAAGTGTTATCCTTCATGTTTAATGAAAAAGAAATCAATTCAACAGAACCAATTGTACCACTGGAAGGAAGCATAACCCAAATACAGAGTTCAAAAGATGATCTTCTATCTCACCACCAGACTTGTCAATGCCGTTCTCTTTCTGGTTCCAATTTGTTCTCTGTTTCCTGTCCAGGCTGGGTCTAAGCTGTGAATGCTTAAAGACTGAGGTTAGTTTTGTTTATTTGTTTGATGATGACCTCAACCAGGGGGACATGCACTTTGGCTGAGGTTTCCAGGTGCTACAGTAGTAAAGATCCCTCTTCATCTTTCTGTTAAAAACAAACACTCTATTTTTTATATATAAAAACAAAAAGAGATGGTAGCTGTTACTCTTATTCTCTGCCTTACACAGAGATGCAACCTGTCACCTCTTCATTTAGCTGGATTTACAATATCCCCAAAACTGTGCATGTGAAAGAGACCACTGTTGTTTGTCAAAAGACCCAGCAATTAAATCCTCCACATTGCATCCTCTGCTTCAGATAAAATGACATTAGCCTGCCAGGAAGCATGAAATAGCGAACTCTATAATTACACAGCTAATTTTAGCTAATGACCAGAGAAATGGATAACCCTTAGTAGTGTAGAATCAGCCATTGGCTTCCTTGCTTATTTTGTTCCTGATGAAAAAAAAGAAAAAGCAAGAAAAAGATTGTCCTCTAACCTGTGGTCCAATATTTGCTCTTAGTCGATTGGACAGAATATTGCATCATATCAAGAATACTGGATCATGACTGGACCTGACACTGTCAAAATTTCAATAGAAAATAGTCCTGCAAAGCCCCCTTTGTTCTTGCCGTGTTAGCTATCAGGAGAAGAGAAACTCTCACAAAATGCCTTTCTTTAGCCCCTTCTCAATTATATTGAAACACCTCCACACTAAACCAAATCACACCTCACATAGTCTAAGTGGAGCACATGGGCTCCAGGAAAGGAATTGTCCCAGAAGATATCCTCCTTATGATCAAAAGTCCAGCAGAGGAGGGTGGCAAATTCTCCATTCGTTAAAAACAGGTTGAAAAGTAGACCCATGGAAATATTTAAAGTCTATTGTACTGCAATGTCTCCTTGTATGTTATGCACCTTGAATGTAGCCTGTCAGCTTGCTTTAGCTCTGCAGTGAATCTTTTTTGTCATTCTGAAATCTGTAAATAATGAAGGCTATCTATTAGGAAAGTACCAAAGGCCTTTTTTAAACCCACTTCATAAAGGACTCCTGCAGGCTACAATTTGGAAAGAGCCTGGGCTGCTGTATCTCATTTGAGCCCTAATGTGATAAAATTAGGAGCTATGAGATGTGAATCTTAAGTTCAATCTCGATGTTGGCACAAATCAGACAATGAAAGTAACTGTCTGATTAGGCAGTTAAACAAGAAGAGATGACTCAAAAGATCCTTTCCATTTCAATAACTCCTGTGAAATTAGGGGCCCTTTGAAGACTGTGTCAAACTCCCTTTTACTTTAATACACCTCCATTTAATTGAAATGCTGTAAAAGAGGACTTCTTGGGTGCATTCCAGTGTTGCCTGGAGACTTTAGTTGAGGGATTAGTAATGACAGACTAGTCCCCTGAGCAATTGGTTTCTATACCCCATTTTTCTGCTTTCCAGGTCCCACTGGGTTTCTCCTGTCTGGTGCAATGTGTTTTGTGGGCTGGCAAATCCTCTTGAGAAAATCAGAAGCGCTGCTCAACCAGAAGAGTGAAGGAGCAGCCCAGGGTCTTATCCAAATTGCTGAGTAGAGGGTATGAGATAAACTCACCTCCAGTTTCCCCTGCTCCATCCTTTTAGTGACATCAGATGTGCCATCAGATGTGATTACTTTTATCAGACCCCTTAGCTGTCTCAGGAGGGGACATGAGTGGTCCTCTGCCTCCTCAGGACCATGCACTCCGCTCAAAAGTCTCCTGAGCTTCCAGTGCTGTAGGGAAACTGCCTAGTACATTGAATGCCTATAAAAAGAAATAGAGACCCAGGTCTCCATCAGCAGCTGAGGACGGGCTCTGTGTCCTCAGACTGTCAGCACAAACCTGGCTGCCCCCGCGGGAAGGATGATGTGCTGGTAGCGGGCAAAATAAATGCAAAGTGCCTTGCGAAGGAGATCCCCAGCTTGCTTAAAAGTGCCTCTCTCTTTACTCCTCTGAGCTATTTGTCCTGTTTTGGTTATGGAATAAATTGCTCTTGTTCTCCTGCCTGAGATTGCATCCTGAACATCTTGTTCTAACTGCTTTAGGCTTCCCACAGTTTCTGCCCAGCTGCACAAATAAAGTGGGTAAAAAATACCATAAAATCCCAAACAGATTTTTCAACTAGCTCCATTATGTTGTTTGTGCTTGGCTGGGATATACTATTGCACCCAGCTATATTGTGTGAGTGTGTTGTGCTTCTTAGCCAGGGTTGAGTCAATGCTGTTCCACTACAGAGCTTTGTTCAGGGTTGTCAGAGGCCAGTGTGTCTGGGCAGGGTCAGTGCTTTTGTCCAGTTTAAGTCCTGTTTTACTCAATTTTCGGCAGTGTAGTCAGCATACTCCAGGAAGATCTAGAGAACATCTGCAGCTCTCAAGCGAGGTCCACAGTAGACCCAGTTGTAGATATTTGACTGCAGCTGAATTGAATAGACTGGATCAGGTGGGATGAAGAGAAACCAGAGATCACCTCTGAATTCAAGAGAATAAACAAAGCGTCAAATTTCTCGGAGATAGAGGTCCTCAGCAGGTGGTCAGAAAAATAAACATGAAGAAGTTGGAAGATTCAAAGTCAATGTAAGAGTGCTTTTTGTACCTGTTATATCCTAAATAAACACTCAAATGTTGGAATGATGTTATGTAAACTAAATTTTTCTAGTGAGTTTTCTCTCCATTGAAGTCCTTTCTTTGAACTGGAAGGCTCTTGGGAGGTTATCTGCTGGTTTGGAGATTTTTCTTCAGATCTTTAGGAATCCCCATGAGGTACAGAAATGTATTCAGAGTTTTTATACTGAATATCCATCACTAATTTTTCCCTGTAAATGCAAACATTTATGGTTTCAGCGCAGGTGTAGCAATTACCCTAGTTTTTCAGTGAGAGCAATTCTACTTGTACTGCCTTTGAAATAATCAGTTGACGTGTTTTTAATGAAAGTGTGTAATTATTACAGAGTGTCCAGAAACAGGAAGGAAGAAGGTGCTAAAGTAATCTACAGAAATAAATAAGGATTTCTCACCACATATTTACTGGATTGCATGAAATAAATGGAATAAATAAAATGGAATGAAAGCCTCCACAAGCCCAGCTTTAAATTCCAGCTTACTCTGTGACCATAAGTCAAAACTATATTTTTACTGCCTATTTTGATACTGCAGATGCATTAATAATTAATCTACAGAGTGGCTTCATAAAGTTATCTGGGATTTTATCACAGTTAGGATATGTGAGGTCAGTTTATTTTCTGCTACTTATTTATAAAGAAACAAAAATGTGCCAGTCTCCTCACAGTGCAAATAAACAAAAAAATAAATGAGTAGAAAACTAATCAATATTGTCCTATTCCCTGTCTTAGAAAACATATATTCTAAACTAGATGTGAAGAATGGTGAAAACATTACACACCATGGAGAGAAGATGAAGGCAAGTCTTATAATGTGAAGAAGTAGGTATGGCTCTGTGTTTCTATTACATATATTATTTTTTATAGGCTTAAGTTCTTAAGGTGATACAGAAAGCAGTAGATTTTGAGAAGGCATCTGATGGAGATGAGATTAAGACCTTTCTTCCTTTTTGTTTCTTTCACTCAGTATTGTGGTTGGTATGGTGATCTGTTTGTAGAAGATACTTTTGTTGAAGAATCAGCCTTCTGATTATCAGTGTTAGCCAGATAGTCCTATATTGTACATTTCTTGTTTGTCTGGTGGGTCTTTCAGTCTCTAGGTATCAATGCAGCAAATCCATCCATGGTTGCAGCCTGCCTTGGGGCACCTCCTGGGCAGGTGAGACCTGTCTGCCTCTGCCCAGCCAGCTCTGACCCAATTAATCCTGTGTCAGATGGATAACGAAGGTAACATTTCATTTTTCCAGCATTTTGATAGGAGGCAGAACCTGATGAAAACCATGGTGGCAGCTATTGGTTTGCCTTGGGCTATGTGACTAGTGAAGCCATTGGCAGCTATGTTAATTAACACAGCGAAAAAGTAATTGTTAAGACAACTGGGCAGAAGGGGAGAGAGAGGGGCAGCATACACAATGTGCAACACCATATAGAACTGAAGCCCAAAGGGAGGAACCACAAAGCATAGGAGCCAAGCTCTCATCCACAAACCTGTACGTTGCCTGTTCAGAGCGATGGCCTGCACTCAAGGTCCTCGGTGCTGGACTGGTCTATATGAGGCTTGTGGGACTGATGCTCTGACATGTGACCTGTGAAATGAATAGCTGTCCAAAAAAGGACTTGTGCACCACGATGATGAGTGTTTTGTGGTTTTAGTTGTTATGTCTTGGTGGTAGACTCTAGTGCCCCAGGTTAAGAAGCCTGTCTCTCTGCAAGGCATAGGGGAAGATTTAAGCATGGATGGAGGGTGGCAGCAGGAGGCAACAGGCTGAACAGGAGTAGCTATGCCAGTTAATAAAGGTCACTTCAGATGGAGATGTGTTTTAAAATATTTCCTTCCCCAAGGCTCAGATCTTTTCTCAGAGCTAAGGGGAAGCACCTTCATCAGTCTGGCTTTACAGTTGTAAGCTTTTCCTGGGGGTTAGTACTGCCAAAAAAAAGGAGCAGGGATCAAGCCTCATTGGTTAAGAAGAGAGAGATGCTCTTTCCATCATGCAGAAGACCTTGTCTGAAGAAATTCAGTCCACTTGTCTTCATCATAAATAAGGCTTTTTTGTTTTATGCATGAGAAAAGTCATGGGATGAGAGAGCATGCAAACTAATGATTGTGGCAACTGTGTTCTCCCTTGAAAGATTTGGGTTCTAGTCTTGGCTATATCAACAGTTTATACCTTAATGCAATGACTACTTGACATAAACCACCTTGAATGTTCCCCTCTCAGCAAGCCTGGCAGCTGGGCCCTTGTAGATAAGGATTTCCACTGAGAGATAGTTAGGGAATAGATTTGAATTAGGTTTAATTAAATTTTACTTTCCCTTGTTTGCAATATCTTCACAGATCAAAAAAGGATAATGATGTTTTCTATTTAAAATTCCTTATGTAACTAAAAGTTATGGGCAGCTTCATGTTTCTGTATGATAGCTCTTACCTGGTGTAACATTAAAACATGTGCATTCATGCAGGGCAGCAAGGACTGTACTCAAGGGACAGCCCAAAGGAACGTAACAGTGTATGTGCTAGAGCAGCCATTGAACATGCAGCTGGCATAGATTTTTATCATTTTATTCCTCAAGTGTAACACATTTTTTCATTACATTTCTAATATAGATAGATTCTCCACTTCTGTGTTCTATGTAATGGAAAGTACAATTTTGATTCATTTTGTTTTACCCATATAGAAAGCTGAATTCTTCTGCTTGGTTTTGAGTATAACAGTTATACCATTTTTATTTTTGTTTAATTACCCTGAGAAAATATCAGAAAGTCTTTAAAGTCCTTAGAAAATAACCTCTCTGGTTATTTTTTAAAAAATAAGTATTTCTGCTTATAAGAAGAATTTTACAATGCATCAAACAAAATTAAAGTATTTGAGTTTAAAGAGAAGCGATTTCCTTATTTCTTTAAAAATAAGTTGAGAACTCAGTCTATCATTCTTGCTTTTATTTTGACAACATTATTTATGTTGATTAGCACTGTACTCTACTCCATATGTGCTGCCACAAAAATTAATTTGAAGAGGCTCAGTTCAGAAGATGACACTCTTTCATCCCACTGAGGATTGGGAACATGCTTCTTCACCAAGCTGCATCACAACCAGAGAAGAAGCAGTGAGGAAGTGATCAAGCATGGTGCCAACCCAATGCTCTGAAGATGATATGGCGGTCCTCTCTTTTAGAGTCATAGAATAGTAGAGTAGAGTAGTCATAGAATAGTTTGGGTTGGAAGGGACTTTTAAAGGTCATCTAGTCCAATCCCACTGTGATAAACAGGGACATCTTTGACTTTTCAGGTTACTCAGAGCCCTGTCCAACCTGACCTTGAATTGTTTCCAGGGATGGGACATCCTACAACAACTACCCTTCTGGTGTTCCAGTGTTTCACTACCCTTATTGTAAAAAATATCTTCCTTATATCTAGTCTAAATCTTCTTTCTTTTATATTAAAACCATTACTCTTTGTCCTATTAGAATAGGCCCTGCTAAAAAGTCCTTCCCCATTTTATATGCAATTTCTAGGTACTGAAAGGCTGCAACAGAAGTAGTCCTCTGTCTAAGCAAAGCCTCCTCTCTCTTTCTATCTACTGGTTCAGCAATTCTGTGGATGTCCCTGACTCAACAAGTTACAAACCAGTGTGTTGCAGTGACCATCACTCCTCCACGTGGCCACCACTCCCCAGCTTTGTCCACTGGGCATCCCTGCAGGTAGTGGTACTTCTTGGCTGTGGGCCATGTAGGGCCAATTTTGAAGCTGCACCCCTCCTGGTCTGGAAAATCCCCAGGCAATTCCCAAGGCTCAGCTCTCCACATGGCTCAGTGAGTAGGTTTGCTTCCTAGAGATTTTCTCCTTCTATTTTAAGATGGAAGAAGTCCAGACAAGCTCTCGTCTTCCCTCCCACCAGTAGGCTTATGCCAGTTTTAGTTTGAAGCAAATGAGGCAGTTGTGTTCCTAAACACTCATAAACACACTTGTGTGCATTTGACTGTCTTTGACGGCTTTCTCTGCTCTGCCACTTGAAACTCTGTGACACAGGGGACACGCTTGTTCAGAAAATTGTTATCTTCTCTGATTCTAACACCTGGGGCTGTCATTTGAGGGCTATTACAGGAGCCAAACCAGTTGTGTATGAGGCACTTGCTAGGGCTTGATTTCACCTTGTGGAAATGATGGACTGTGAACCTGTGAACTGAAATAAGCAGAAATATTTCACCCCACAGTTTTGATCCTGAATCTACTTCACTTACTAATGACTGGTGGTTTAACTTTGCTGGCACTTTGCAAAGTCTCACTTTTTACACGATATTCACCATCTACTATTATGCTTATTTCCTTTCAGAGTAAAAACACACCTGTTGTCTCCTTTCTTCTGCTCCTTTGGCTGTAGGAATGTGTTTCTAGAGAAGTGAGGGTCCAAACTGAATCCTTTTCTTTTTCCATTTGACAATGTTAATGATGCTGCTGGTGATGGTCCTTGTCCAGGAATGGGGATATAGGTTTTGCATTCCTAATCCCTGGACTACATACACACTTTTTCCACTGCAGAGTGATTGAATGTTGGACTAAAACTGTATTTTCACCTGTTGTCCTTTAATCCTGGAGACTCTTCCACTTCCCCAGCCCCACAGTGGCTCTCAGTGTTGTCTTTCAAGTGTTGAACACAAAATTTTGTCCAACTGACATAGCTGGCTCTCTAAGACATTTACTGAACCCATCCCTGGCTGCTCTTAAGCTCTTGTTTTCCCCCAGCAGCGGTGCTTTCTCCTCGCGTCTTTGCCTTGCTCTGAAGTTGATGGTGTTGCACAGTAAGGTTGTCTTTGACACTCTGTGCTTCTTTTGAAGTTTAGAAAAGCCGCAAAGGTCCCAGCTTCAGGCTTTTGAGGCTACAGCAAATGCCTAAAAAGGTATCTTTTATTGGCACAGGCACTGGGGGAAAATATTTTCTGCTTGTCTATTATCTCATATGCAAGGAGAGAGTACTGCAATCCTTCACGGTTGCCAGCAAGACAAGTTTCTGCAATAAGCTCCTCAATTTTCCCATAAACTACCCCTCACACATTTTCCTCCTCATCAGTTTTTTAAATGGATCATTAAGTGCCCCTTAGACAAAGTCTTACGATGTTGCAGGTTGAGACCCTTCTGTTTTATTGCACTGCTTCATAACGCATGGGAAGAAATATCGCTTATCAAATAGGAGGTGAGATGAAGCAGAGGCTCTGCCATCCTACCATATGTTGTGGAACCTTAACACTATTTTAATTCAGAGAAAGAAACCCAAATGTTTTGGGTGGTCTTATGTTAGTTCAAGCAGAAAGGTGAACTCAGAGCTATGATGAAGCCTGCTGGGTAGCAAGTGTCTCAGCTTCTGGTGATGTCCCTGCAAGGGGCCAACCAGCCACTCCTACCACCTGAGTCCTATGGTTCCTGTGGACACCGACAGGCATTGCTTATTAGCCAATGTATATTTCATGTGAAGAGAGGAAAAAAAGGAAGAAAGAACACTGTGAAGATTAAAGCCATTATTTAAGGGTTTTGTACATTTGTTTCAAGGGCCAATGATCCAGGTCCACCTGCATCAAGGTGGTCTGATGTTCATGTGATATTTCTTTGACAAGTCTAGACAAATGCAGGTCAGGAAAGTTAATGAAACAAAATATCCAATGAAATTAAGAAGCTTATTAACTCAGCAGCTTTGGGGAAATACTTCCCATCTGGATGGACACATGACAAGAGCCCCATCAAATTTTCATAGATGCAATTAATTCCTTCCATTTAGAAACACTCAATTAGAAGCCTCTAATTAGGTTGCAACCTGTATCATTAAAGTGCTATTAACCCTCCAAACTAATGCTACTGACATTAAAGATCTGTCTAGGAATGAGTAAACAGCTTGATCTGAAATGAAAGCCACTTGCCTAAGAAGAATCCTTTTGCCATGTGCTGATGTGAATGCTTTTCTTTTTTCTTTACTTTCTAGTATAGATCATTTATATGGTGGTGTATTGCAGTGTGTTGTCCTGTTAGCAAGACCAGTCTGATGTGAGTCCACTTGCAGGCGGGGGCTGAAGAGCCTTTTAGGGGCTGTGCTAGCCATCAGCTGGTGGGAAGCCTCTGCCAGGGTTGGTGTGGGCTTCCCTGCACAGTGCTGTGTCATGTGGCACAGCTGCACCCTTCCTGCCTCGATAGTACTGTTCTTCCCAAGCATCCCATCTTTTTAGAAATACTTGAAGCCTCAGATAATTCATATGATCCCTCTTCTAAAAATACAAAAGTATTTGTATTTTATTATAAAAATACCTCTGATTTTATAGTAATTCTATGGGCAAAGGTTTGCCTCACTGTTGGGCTGTGCCTCTAGCTGGTAAGTATATGGTATATTGCATATTTGGAGTACTCAGAATCATCATAATTCACTGGATTCCTGCTCTTGTCATTGCATATAAAGTGTGTAGAAACAAAGGCCGCAACCCGAAGCTGAAAGGTGTATCTTTTGGAAGTTGGTGGTCTGCTGATGGTCTGTTCTCAACTAAGGTAGAGAAAGTTTCTGCTTGGGGAACTGAAAATACAGTATTACAGAAGGCCCAAATGCTTATTACTAACCAGCTGTGTGAATATGGGGTAAGAGAGGAGTGGGCAAGAGTCCAGGCAAGTGGTGGGTTGAATAAGATAACTCTTTGGGATGTATTCTGCTGTTTCACATCTAGGAGGCACTGACCATATCTAAAACACTGCTTATCCACCTGCATAGATCTTGTTGATCTACACAGGGATCACATGAAGCCTCTGGTGCAGCCAGAGTTTGACCTCATGGATGTACCTGATATGACTTTTGGAAACCTAGGCTGCTTGCCTCCCCTGCACCACCTGGTGCTAATAAGATGGTTTTGATGAATGTACCTGGAAATAACTCCATGTTTGAAACATCGTGTCATTAGTCACTGAGAAATTGATGGAAGCTCTGCAGTTTATGCCAATTGCATAATGGTCAATTCAGCCAATTGCTGAAATATGGTCCTCTGAAAATCAAAATTTATACTGAAACTTTGGAGAAGTTGCTGAATATACCTTCCAGTAGCTCTTTCAGGGTAACAGATGAAATGTTTTTAATGAGTTTTGTTTCCATACACAGAGATAGCATTCTTGGTTCTGGATTAATGATCTATGAAATCCTGAGTTTAAGTACAGAGGTCATTTGTAATGTACAGGAGGGCAGAAAAGTGTCAACTCTCCCTTAATGAAACTATTTTTTTTCATTCCTTTGACCTCAAACAACCAAAAGGATTTTTCTTTGAAAAACCTTTTGCTTCCAATGATGAGATTCTGTATGTTGAGTTCAGCTGTGATTGAATTTATACTACAGCCAAGTTATAAACCCTTGAAAATAGGATTTATAATGGAAATTCCAAGTGCAATCGTAACTATAGCAGCCAGCTTGATACCACAATAGTACTATTAACATTCTTCAAACCCAATGTTCGGGATGAGTCATACCGATCTAATTCTTTACATAACGCTTTTCCTTTCTGTGGTGCAGGCCTTGTCTTGTAATTCCTAGTCATAAGCCAGTGCATATGTTCCTTTAATTTTGGGGAACACAAGACACAGCTGATATCAGTGCCATGGAAATAAACAGTGTTCCCAGCAGTACAGCAGAAGCATGCCTTGTATACTTATTTATTCAGTTAAAGGTCAAGTTTTGGACAACTTTCACTAGTCTGATTTATTAATTTGATATTGTATTTTTGTTTATATAATGTCTATGCAACCTTCTAGTTCTGGCCTCTTAGTTGTTAGATAATCCCATAACAGTTACAAATACAATGATAAATATTAAATTTCAGAAACCTTTGAGGGTGAAGACAGGAGAATTGTAACTACTTCTATTTTCTACCTGTTCTTTGTAAAAGAGAAATGAAAAACAATTGGCATTATGTTCTGCCCCAGTGATGGATACTGCATGCTGCTGAGTTACTATAAATATATAAGGTGATCCTAATAAGGGAAGGCAAGTAACAGGGATGAGAACAGTGATGAAGTCACTTTGCTTTTACTGGTCCCTTTTACTGGTAGAAAAAGATCTGGATGACCTTGTCTGGCCAGAATGTAGTAATTCTGATTTGTGAGAATTATGAAGGTTTTGGAAGTTATGTAAATTTCACAGATGAACAAAACCTAGATTTTGACTAAGAACAGAGAAAGGCAGCATCTGTTAACAGCTAACATTTTGGGAGGAGAAGGGCCAAACTTGATCGTGTGTACTAGGGTGGAGATTGTGGGTCAAAGAAGGGCTCAAGTCCCCGGATTCCCCACTGGCAGGCTCTTGCCTCTCCCTCATCTCTGTTGCCTTGTGTCAGGGAGGAAATGAAATATTTAACTGCCTATATGAAGTAGGACTAATTGCTCAGGTGAGATGAAGAGACTGTCTGGGGCTGTTGGCTTTGTTCCCCCTGCCTCTTCCATCAGTTGAGGGTGAAGGGAAAGAGGAGGTGCCGACGGTGGGCCAAGCTGGTCAGCCAAGTGGGTCAGCCACACAGCAAAAAGTACAGGGGATCTGAACTTCCCTCTCCAAAGAAACATTGATTTATGGAGATGCTATTGCAAACGTAAATAGATGAGGGTCTAGAGGAAATTTGGCAGTATGGGCCTATAGTTCAGTCCTTCTGTACCATTACCTTTTGCTGCATTTTTCCTTTTCCTAGGTAGCAATCCTTATCCTTGCTTATGCCTCCTTATCATGCCGTTGTGCAATTCATATGGGTGAAGCCTTCTGCTAATTAAACCTGATGGTGAGCACAGCCAAGGTTCTTGTTCCAGCCACAGGCTCACCAGGACCTGCGTCCGCATGTGCCTTGCAAATCCAAACACAAATCACACTTTGGGCACACTGAAAGCTGACAGCAAGAGGCTGCCTTTGTATCGATTAACTGTGGAGGCAGCACCTGTCCTCAACAGGGTTTGACTGCTGCTCTTTGGGCCCTTAATTTCCACAGACTATTTCTGGCAGATCAGTAAAAGTAACCAAGTAAAGCAATAGGCTTGTGAATAGGCTTGTGTTTTCTTTAATGGGATCCTCTGCTGTAAGTTTTCAGGAGGTCTGAAAAGTGGAGACGGTTGAAAACCACTAGACTGCTCTGTAAATACCCAGAGAATTAAACATTCATATTCTCCCCACCTCTTCAGAACTGAGGCCTAACTGGTGTTTCAGCTCCTTTTGGAATTGACTGTCTTCTGCCATAATCAATTGGGAGACTTTAATTTCTTTTTTTTAATAGGTCATATTATCATAATTTAAATTAATATTCTCCTACAGTTTAAATATAGTTTCAAATTTATCCCTGTGATCTTTTCAGCAACATTTTAAAATCTGAAGTGTCAAGCCCTCTGGGGAAAAGAGGGTCACTAGTGCTAAAATTTGATTGATGCAGTGAGATTACTACTTGAATTTCTATTATATTCCAGTTTTACATTGTCCTGAGTACACATTATTAGCTGTTCTTTTGTTTGTTTAAACTGTGATTCTGTGAGTGTATATGATGTTGCTTTTGTAATGATGAGCATGAGAAAGACTTTACGTTTTACTTAAAAAAAAAATCAGACTGTTGAAATGGCTCATGACACTAAGTTATGACTTGGCAGAGAAACAGTCACCACTGAGAAAAAGTACTTTTACATTTATTTGGAAAATCTTTAAAAAGTATATGATAAAATTTGAAAGTCATATTTAAAGTTTCTTGGGTACTCTAGGATAGGCTTAACCCCTCCTAGTCTTTGTCATTTCCTAGGGGGACAAAATTTCTGCAGCTATCCTACCCACCTCTCTGCTTGCCTCCTCCCACATGTATGATAAATTTTGAAGGTCTTGGTTGCTCTTATACAAGCTTAGGAGAGGGAGAGGCAGATCATGGGCCTCTGAGGAGCTCTGTGGAGATGTGGGAGTCCTGAATCAGAGCACCCCAAGTGAGATGTGGGCCAGGGGCAGCCATTACCATCCCATGGGGTGGCACATGGTCTCTGTGTAGGATAGATGTGTTGTGAATGGGGAAAGGACCTTGTGGACCACAGCAAAGCACACTGGAACTGGGGCTAGTCTAACAGAGGTGATTAGGGAAACCAGGAGCTCTCTGTTGTAGATGGTTGTCCTGGTTTGAGGTAAAACAGAACTAATTTTCTATTCAGTAATTTTACTTTTTCCTCTGGGCCTCTTCTAACTAATTAAACTCTGAAATTAACAGCATATTGTTCAGAAACTGNNTTATTTGCCCCATTGGAGGGTCGGAAGCGGAAACGTGTAGACGGTCCCACTTGTGGGGAGGAGCAGACAGGACAGGTGACCCAAAACTGACCCACAGATGGTATTCCATCCCATCTGCATCATGCTCAGTATAAAAGCTGAGGGATCAAAGGGTCAACTCTCTTCCTTCAATGGCCAACGTCCAAGGAGGAC